>JAGKTI010013740.1:0-22608 GCA_018397915.1 Birgus latro
AGGCCGACACATGCAAGCATGTTGGAGCCTTCAAAAACGAAACGAAAACGAAACGAAACGCACATGAAGCAGCAGCTGCGTAGTATGGACACATCATCTTTGCCTAAACATGAGGCTGCAGCTATGGAGCAGTTTTAGTCCGTCTGTTCTGCAAAACTACGCCATCAGTCTCCCCAGACGCCTTAAGAAGATAATAAAGGCGAAGGGGAATGCCAGTAAATACTAAATTCAATGGTGAGTGTTAATTTATTTGTTTCTCCTTGCTAATCACAAGAATGTTTTCTTTTTTTTAAATGGCGTCAACACTTTCCGCACCTACTGTATACAGTATATATGGTGATTCACGAGTTTCTCCGGAAACTCTGGGAAATGCAAGCTTATGCAATTCTAAGCATAAAATACTCTATAGTATAGGTATTTAATGTAATGGTTTACAAGTGGTGAAATTTTCAAATCTGACTTGTGAATGGGAGGTGCCCTATCATGCTGAAAAATGATACGTCGTCGTGTCTTCAGAGGCACGTCTTTAAGTAACAAGGGAAGTTCATCTCTGATAAAATTAACACAGACATCTGTTAGCCTCCCTTCAAAGATATGAGATCCAATCAGCTGGTTGTCAATCTTACCACAACACACATTAACTAAAAATCGGTGTTGAATGTTCCGTTCAGCTGTCTCCTTGGGATTTTCTTTTGACCACTAATGTGCATTACGAGTATTATGTGATCCACTGCGAGTAAATATGGCTTCATCAGTGTATAAAATGTACTTGCATAGCTGAGGATGATCTTCTAACCAAGTACAGCAATAAAGTCGTTAAGCAGAATCCCTGGGTTGTAGATGCTAACCTTCCCGCTTTAATGTCCTCCATTCCTTCGCTTGTGGAACACTAAGTCGGGATGAAATTCTTCTTGTACTGATGTGGAGAGGATGGGGGATGATAATTGGGTACAGAGGGTGAGAAGTGTTAATATTGGGGGAGGGGTTGGGAGGGGTAGACCGAGAAAGACATGGGACGAGGTCATTAAATGTGACTTAAGGGTTAAGGGACTGAATAGGGAGGCTGCCAGAGATCGAGCAGCATGGAGAGCCGCCATTAGGTGACCAAGGCCGACACATGCAAGCATGTTGGAGCCTTCAAAAACGAAACGAAACGAAACGAAACGATGCTAGGGCTGCGATGTACCATTCCTACTATGCATCACACTTCAACTTGCCTCTCCACGTAGACGTGGTAAAAAACTTTTGCATCTGGGCTCTTGTTTGGGTATTTCCATCTGTATTCTCTTGCTGATGCTTCAGCGTTGCCATTGCAGAACCCATAGATAAAAATCATATCTGCATACTCTACGTTTGTAAAAGTGAAAGGCATTGTAGCGAAATGTGGGTGAAATCGTCCCTGTAATAAATAGGCCTACCACACTCGCCAGCACTTGGCGGGAAACTGTCAGCTGAGCTCTGAGTATCACTGGTATTGCATCTTTGCCATGCTTACTCCTTCAATAGTAGATTTATTTGTTACTTTAAAGTGACATACTTTTCTATGTAGAACTATTACTTACCTGATGACTAATGAAAGAATAGTTTCATTCAGAACGAGAAAAACGTGCAAAATTTAAAAGGAAATTGAGTAACCTGGCAACACAGCAAGACCCCCACCAGCCTGGCCACCTCCCATTCACATGTCAGATTTGAAAATTTCACCACTTGTAAACCATTACATTAAATACCTATACTTATAGAGTATTTTATGCTTGGAATTGCGTAAGCTTGCATTTCCCAGAGTTTCCGGAGAAACTCGTGAATCACCCTGTATATATATATACTATATACATACATCATCCAATCCTACGTTGCCCCATGAGAAGTGTAGGAGCCCAGGGCTAGGCAAGTTGGTCCTGACATTTAAGATGAGAGTGACCAGCCTCACTCATCCCTGAGTGGTATAACACGAACAATAAACCCCAACCACCCCTTGGATATAAACCTGCACTGGCTCAATCCAACTGGAGCACCATAATTAGCCATTAAACCACCAGGCACCATAATTTGGTTATATGGTTACCACCCAGCATAGTAAATGGTTTCCTGGTGTACAGGAAACCAATTGGCTTGTCACTTAGTGTAGAGACACCCATAGGCAGAAGGAAGAAGAAAGAATGGAGGAAAGAAAGATGGAAGAGGGAGTGTAAAGTCACCCGTAGGCAGAAGTATGAGGATATATATATATCGTATATACCATATAAGTCATCATCATCAACCGGACCTCCTTTCCCACCCTATGGCAGGGTGAGGAGTGGAAATGTCCAGACAGCCCAAATTTGCCCAATCCAATGGGCCACGCTTCCATTCACTCACCATTCAAGCCCTCGGAATCCTGGCTCTATCTGATATGCCAAAAACATTCACCACGTTCTGTAGCTTCATACACGTAGAGTATCACTAATGGATAAGCAAACTGACTGATTGCTTGATAGATACAACAGAATGATATAGATGGAAAAAACAGATATATACAGTATAGACAGATAGACAGTCTCACTGAAGGATAAGCAGATAGACTGGCTGAGTGACTGATAAGACAGAATGATGTATATAGAAAAGATAGACAAACAAATAGATACAGCATTTCACTGATGGATAAGCAGATAAAAAGATTATTTGATAGATATGAAAGAATGATACAGATAGAAAAGACGGATCTAGATGGATATAGACAGATGGTTACATCAATATCTATCTATCGATCTACTGCCAGACGCCATAATCCCGTAAGGGGTGGCCACTTGACTCTGAGTTATTTGTTTTACAGGGAGGGGCACTAACCCTCCACCAACCCACTTGTTGACACGTAGGGAGCATGTATGGTTTGGTTATATGGTTACCACCCAGCACTGTAAATGGTTTCTTGGCTTACAGGAAACCATTTGGCTTGTCACTCAATGTAAAGCCACCTGTAAAAGAAAGAAAAGCAATAAGAAGTGACAGGAAAGATGGGAGAAATAGGAAGAGAGGAGGGCAGGCACAAAAAAAAAATGATAAAGGCTAAGGAAGAAGTAGGCAGCACTACATCAAGTGAGTGGATGACAGTCACCACCATCTACATACTGTAGAAAAATAAATATTTCGTACAGACAGGCCTTCTCACCTTATCCTAACATTCTTTCTGGCTGCTGAAGGTCCTGTCCCACTGCTACTGTGTGATGAGGTGGATGTGGGGCAGATGAATCCTTCGGGCTCAGAGTTCATGATGGTGGGGCCAAGGGTGGATGACGTGGAGGATGAAAACGATGACTTCTTGTTGGAGTAGGTGGCTGGTGTGGACTTTTTGGTGACAGGGGGCACTATCATCATCATCTCTTCCCCAAGAAGCTGCAGGTCTGGATCATCAAACTCATCCTCCTCGTCCTGACTCGGTCGCCTCCCTCGACCCCTCCCTCGCCCACCACGGTTCTGGAAGTACTGTCTGAAAATCAAAAGTAACACTATTATTATCATAATTATTAGTGTTATCATCATCACTGTTATTATTATTATGATTATGATGATGATTACTATATTATCATTATTATTACCATCAATACCTCTTTTCCCATCCTTGTATGAGGTAAGGTAGGTTCCAAAGAACAAGAAAGACCTGACAGAAGGCAAGACGAACCAAAAGTATATCCAATTAAATAGGCGTAACTCTCATTCACTCAGTATGGAATCCTGGCCACAGCTCACACACACACACACACACACACACACACACACACACACACACACACAAAGTTAACTGAAGCTCCTATAAGAATGTGACTTGTCTTCTAAAAATAATACAGGCCAGCAAAGAGGAAGAATGGTCAACTTATCATTTTCATTATAAAAATAGGTGCCCCTCCTCCTCAGTTATACCTGTATTGTACAAATGATTCTCAAATTCCTCCCTATCCCCCCAAAAGGAGGAGGATGAACTTCTGCCTGTATTCCGCTGAGATCACATCCATCATCATTACAACACCGGGACTAACACCTGCTCTGACTTGATTAACACTGCATTCATCTTCATCATCATCATCACACTGGCAACAGTACTCAACCACATACCTGATGCGCTGAGCCTTCTTAACAGGTGAAGGGCAGAACATGTCCTCCGGCTCTGACTTGATAAACACAGGTGGTGTTGGGTCCATTGGCTCCTGCTTCACGATCACCGCCCCACCCCTACCTCGGCCCCGGCCCCGACCCCTTCCTCGACCCCTCCCGCCTCCACCACCTGGCCGACCTCGCCCTCTCCGCCGAGCTGGGAATTCTTTGTGCAACTCTGCAGGCAAAATCATGACAATACTTATATTGTACTATGCATAACATTGCCATATATAAAACTTTTCCTGATGGGTTTAGGTGCTGCCACTATGTACCGTATATGGCTTTATTGGAATGTGTACCATTTTGTTATTTTAACCACTAAACCGCGGGGTTCTCCGAGGAGTTTCTTGCCCTTCCCGCCGGCGGTAATTTGCGCTCCAACTGACTTTTTAAAAATATTTGCCAAAAATCCGTTTTTTGTCCTAGAGTATTATAATTTAATATGCATATGGCACATACCTTCAGCTTTCTCATGGTATATATTTTTTTTAGCACTTGTTGACTATCGTTTGACTAGTGGAGACCTCCGAAGTTGACTCACGAAATCTCCACATTTACACTTCCCAACAGCCCTTATTATTTATACCAATGCCTGATATTATCAGTAGAAACACTAATCTATTATTTCCCAATAGGTTTGATCCCTTGCCACCGACCGTCACGAGAGTGACGCCCCACGGTTAAGTGGTTAAAGGAGCATGTGCAGTTATGAAGTGAGGCAGACACACATATGAGAAAGTAAAGGAGCATTGTGGCATTCATGTGGATGTAACTGAAAGTGTTAAGCGAAATAATCTGAGATAGTTTGGCCATACGGAGAGGATGGAGAATGAAAGACTGACTAGAAGAGTGTATGTGAGTGAGGTGGAGAGAGAGACTGAGGATGAAATGAAGAGATAGCTATATGAAAAAGAGGGGTATGACGTGGAGGGAGGGCAGGGGACAAGGCAATAGTGAGGTGATTAGTTTGTAGCCACGCTTTAAGAGATTATGGCATCTGGCAGCAGACAGACAGATACACAGATAAAAACTGAAACAGATAGACAAACAGACAGACAGATAGTTATATCATTTTGTGATCAGCTGCCATTCCTGTTATCAACCAATGGCTCTTGGTTGGCAACAAATTCTGAACCCTCTGCCAATATCATGTGCTCACATCCAACTGATCACAGCTTCTATATAATAACATGTAAACTGGTCAAGTACTGTCTCATAAAATAAATCACACTGTGTATGCATGGACAGTCCCTCAACTGCTCAATAAACTATAGTGATTTAAAGTCTATCTATCTATCTATTGCCAGACGCCTTAATCCCGAATGGGGTGGGGTGACCACAAACAAATCACCTCCATGTCACTCTGTCCCCTGCCATTTCACTACCACACTCCCAACTCACACCCCCCTCTCTCATATACCTTGCCACCGACTGTCACGAGAGTGCTTTATAATTGAAGAGGAAAAAACAAACTCCCAATACATACAAATAATATACTATAAAAGGTCTATCTCTATCTATCTATTGCCAGACGCCTTACCCCCGTACAGGGTGGCCACATACAAATCGCCTCCATGTCACTGTCCCCCGCCATTTCACTGCTCTGCTCCCAGCTCACACCTCCCTCTCTCATATACCTCTCCACTCCATTCTTTCTTCTCATCCTCTGCCTCCCCCTCCCTCTACCCCCCTCCACCTCACTCACATACACTCTCCTCATCAGTCTCTCACTCTCCATCCTCTGCGTATGCCCAAACTACCTTAATGTGTTTTTCCTAACGCTTCCTATCACATCCACATCCACACCACAATGCTCCTTCACTTCCTCATTTGTCAGTCTGTCTCTCCATATGACTCCACAAGCTCCTCCCAAGTAACTCATTTCCACTGCTTTCACTCCTGAGTTCTGTCCCTCCAAGGTCCAAGCTTCATTCCATATGTTAAAGTTGGTATCACAATACTGTCTAGCAATATTTTTACCTTCTTGTTCACTTAACATTAAAAAATAAACATGTAATATGGTCAAGCAGCACTGTATTATGAAAGACTAGATTATTATCAACAAACTCATTATGTATTATTATTACTGGTACCGTACTATTATTACCTGGCATATCCTGGTGTAGCTTCATGTGGTCATTGAGGAGTGACACTTTATTGAACTCCATCTCACACATGAAGCACACAAAGATGCTCCCATCCTCCATTTCATCTGCTTCTACGATGATCTCTGTACCTTTCTTCTCCGACATGCCCTAAAACACACACATACAGGGTCCTTCTGGTCAGTGCTGTATTATTATGTTCAGTATATTTATAATAACAACTGGTGTATGAATTATACAGTACATGAATTATATGAATAATAAATGAAATATGGAACCATCCAATACAACTACAGTAACTGGTACAGTCCAGCATGCTGTAATATGGTAAGTATGATTAGATGCTCCTACTAGTGCTGCTGGCTTCCTCAAAACCTTTGTTTGTATTTAACATGTTGTTGTACTCTTTTATCTATACACTGCACCTTATAATAATGTGCCTTATAAATGTATCATAATTTTTTCCTGAAATAATTTACTCTATTCAACTGGCAAACATAAACAAGAAGAGAGAGAGGCAGCTTTGCTGTGGCTTTGGTTCCAGGACTGTTGAGGGGACAGCAACACCTTGTGGCACAAGCATCTCAAAGTACCATAATCTCAAGGATAAACTCTTCTACTGTCTTGTACAGCAGTGGTTTGCTTTAGAGTTTCAGAACAGACATGACAGATTACACTACCAATACAGGTAAGCTGCTGGACAGTTAAATACCTTTCACAATACTGTACATTAGCCCTATCTCCTCTAGGACTATGGCCTATATCTGTCCGGCAGGACCAGAGCAGACTACCGGTATACATTTACTAGTAGAGTACCCAACAATATGCTGAATTTACAATTTCTTTCTTTTACTGTGCCCAACTACGGACACAGGAGTATTCTGGCCTTAATAGATACCTCTCAGGTAATTTTTATCCCAAAATTTCCTTTGCTTCACAGCCCTGTGGCCTGTTACCATTAGCTCTATAGTAGAAAGTTATGAAAACAATAACTGACATTACATGTGTACTCAGTAAACAACTGCTGAAAAAAACACCCTGAGGTCAAAGCTGGAAGTCTAAATGCAAAGCTGCAAACACTAAAATATAACTGGTAATGCTGCCAACCATTAAACCATTGTCAAACCTATTATATGCAGTCGTCACGAACCTGACTTGCTAAATCGACCAGCCATATAGAATTACCCCTCAAAAACATCCTAAAGCTGCTGGAGAGCCGTGCCTGACAGGGATCATGGTAAAGGCTGAGAGAATATTAGGTGAGAAAGGTGAGAGCTACTGGTCGATGAAAACCGTAAACAAACTCAAAGCCCCAAATAATCTCTGCTGTCTCCATTATTTTGGCTCCTATTTCTGTAACTTACCTCTTATATTATGTCTCTCCCGGATAATACTCTCCTCAGGTCCCAGTTCACATGATACAAGCCATAAGGATGCAGAAACAAAATACGGTGAGGAGTATATTGGAATTAGTAAACAATCTCGTCCACAACAACATCAGACTGGCTCGATGGTTCTCTCCTCAAAAAGCCACATCGAGACTAAACTGATTCCATTATTATTCCCTACCCGCTGCACCTCCGATAATCTTTACAATGCACGGTTTTCAGTGAACTTAAATTCGAATTTGTGGATTCTTCGTGTATTATTTAAGACCTCCCTTTTCGTTCGTTCCGTTTTCTCTCCCAATTTTTATTTTATGCAGTGTTCGGATTACAATAATGCTTTCATTGTAACAATGTTTTTTTTTTTTTCTGATACATACTGAATCGCGTTTCAAAATAGGTCTCTTTAATAGTCGAGTTACTACACAATCTTTACGAAAAAAAAAAAAACACACAGAATCGACAGGTTGTAACTTACCAAGTAAGTAAACCACGTAATTATGGAAGGACATGAAATGAACTGAAGCCCATACAGGTATTGTACATGCAGTAAGTAATCATACAGTTAGTAACTAGACAATCGTGGGTATCCCCCCCCTTCTTTATTTTTTGTATTTTCTTTGTGGAGAAATGTCATTTACATAAACAAAAACTTGATAATTCTCACAAAAATGTCATTTATATAAACAAAAACTACTTGATAATTCTTTTAAGAGGTTGTGCTTACTGTTTACTGACGAAGCTTTGATAACATTTAAACGGAATGTTTCATAAAAGAAGCATGAATATACGAAAAATGTTTTAACCAAATAATTAATCACTACAGTAACGGTAAAAATGTGGAAATGAGTGCTGAACGAGGAAAACGCATATTAATTTTCGGGTCGGAAGCTGTGGCGCGAAGTTTGAATAATAACTGTGCATCATCGTACGTCTGCCTAAACACTACTCGCGGTTTCACAGACGACCTTGGCCACAAGCTTCCCGACATGACACAGCACATAAGCGGTAGCCTAATTAGGAAGCACGACCCCGCCCACCATTTATAATTAATTTCACACTGTAAATACTTGGTCATAACTGGTGAAAACTGAACGTAGATTCCAAATATTTGCGACGAGAAATTACAGGGACAGGCGGCTGTGGCTGTGGGCTTTCATGCTTCCACATCATTCACCAAACCTTGCAACTACCATGCATCGTCATTCACCAAGTCTTGCAACTCCCACACATCTTCATTGAACAATATTCAACAATCCAAACCCTACCCTCTCACCAAGGACACTAATACATTCGCTGCCCTACCTTGCGTATCCTGGTACAGGTTTACCATCCATATACAAATACAGTAAGTATATCAAACCATACCAATATTCAGATCAAAGAACTCACTCGGTTCATTTTCCACATTAACTGTGGCCCCTGCACCCTCATTCAATTTACAGAATTCACCCCACATATTTTCAACACCTTCCATATTCCTTTGTCTGTCTATTGTTCTACGCCTTCCCCAGTTCCATAACGACAACACGTAGCACCTTTCCCTTCTCGATATACTTTTCCACTAAACATATTCCAGTCTGCAGTCCACTGGGTTCACATTCAAATGAGACTATTACTCAGTTCTTACACTTAACCCGACTAAATCTTCCTCAGGATTACCCACTAATGTATAATAACGTCCAGCTCAGTCCTGCATCATCCTTGAACATGCTAGGGGTTTCATTCTCTCGGGATTTTGTCTTGGAAAGAACATATTACATCTCTTATGAAATCTGCTTCCAAGAGATTAGGTATGCTGGCCCGACTCCGAGCTTTCTTTACCCCTGCACAGATGTTGACCTTGTACACGGGTTTTATTCGCTCGTGTATGGAGTACAACTCTCATGTGTGGGGAGGCTCCCCACATGCAGTTCTTCTCAATAGGGTGGAGTCAAAGGCTTTTCGTCTCATTAACTCTCCTCCTCTTACTGATTCCCTTCAACCTTTGTCTCTTCGCCGCACTGTTGCTTCTTTCTCTCTCTTCTATCGCTACTTCAATGGTCACTGTTCCTCTGAACTGTCTGCTTGCATCCCTCCACCTCTACGACGGGCACGTAGTACCCATCTAGCAACAAACTCTCATCCCTTTTCTGTCCAACTGAGGGCACAGTGACTCAGAGGTAGAGCATCGAGCTCGGGACCAGGGGGTCGCGAGCTCGAGCCGTGCCCGGGACTGCCGTGCCGGGAGGGGTAGCGCCCTCCTGTTACCTAGCGGGGCTATATGATCTCATTGTAAGGTCTAGCTCGGGGGATTCTTTAATCCTTTTTTCTGTCCAACTCTCTAATGCAAGAGTTAACCGTTACTCCCAGTCCTTCATTTATGCAACTGGCCAACTCTGGAACTGTCTCCCTCTGTCTGTATTCCCTGCTTCCTATGATCTCCAATCTTTCAAACGCAGTGTGTCCAGGCATCTCGAAATGATTGGATCTTGAATTTGGCTCTCTTTGGTAATGTTTTTACTTTTTCTTGGAAGGTACAGTATGCGGGCCCATGGCCTTTGGTTCCTTCTTCCTTGCATAAAAAAAAAATAAATCATTGCCATCACAAAAGCATTTCATATACTGTAACTTTCCATCACTTGATCATAACTGGCTAACTTTTTACTGTGATGGTAAAGAGTATTGTAGTTAACCCTGGGATCATCAGAATGTGAATCCAGTGGACAGCAGATTAGAGATGTCTTTATAACCAGGCAGCTTCACCACCCAACTATCAGTGCCACTACATGAAGGCATCCCTCTCTAGCATCAATTCACAAAGTAAAGGAAGCACATACTGTAATAAGGGTCATGCATTCAGTATAACACAAGCATCTACTTCTTGTTTTATTCAGGTACATATTATAAACAAGAGGTAATGTTCAATGAAAAAATAAAGGTGAATGTACCATGAATGGGACAAAGTGACAAGCAACGTTCACTTGCTTAATACACAAAATACCTTAAAAAATGTACAAGCCTATTTGCTCCCAATCCCCACTGAGGTGTAAGGCCTGAGGTTAGGCTACAATGGGACAATTCAAAAATGCCCAAAATTTCAAAATGTCCTCAGCATCTTAAATTCTCAGATGTCACTTATATTCATTTACTTTTTTTTTCTCTTTAGAGTGTGTGTGTGGGGGGGGGGGGGGGCTAGCAGTTAATTTTACTCAGGATTTGTTGAGCTTCTGTATAAGGTGTGCTGGAAAGAATGAGAAATACACCATATTAAGGTTTGGGAAATGAGAGACAGAAGTGTTACCAAGGATTAGGGAAACCAAGGACGAGATGGAAGGACGGAGTGGAGATATATATGAAAATGGGAGGTGAAGGCTGGAGAGAGGGCAGTCTGATGGTGGAGGATAGGGTGACACGAGTGCAATTCATTTGTAGTCACCTCCTCTCTTCTGGGATTAGGTAATACATCTGGCTATAAAATGACAGATAGATCATTCTTGGAGACTCCAAACACCTTTCTTCAGCTCCGGAAGATCATTTATAGTAAAAGGTCAATGAAATACAGTATATATCTTTCCAAGTTCAAAGCCTCGCCTAGGTTTAATAAAATAGCTTCAAAATTGCAAGACTAAAAAATACAAATTGCCATGTGAAGAAATAATCTATGGACTGTATGAATTAAATGAACATGAGGATTTCTCTAACACATTTATTCTAACCTGACAAATATCCATAACCTCTTTCAGCTCAACTGATGGCCAAATATAGTTAAAGACTGGAGGGTGGATCTAATAAGCAACCAGAGACTCAGTCCAGCCTCATAACAAAGTCTGAATGAATTTTATGCAATTGTGATGTAGTACAGTACTAACATTGTCAGAGTGGTCCAGTTCTGTCTGGTGAAAGAAGAGAGTACAGTAGTGAAGGGCTTAATATTACACCTAACACCTCCATATACAGCAGATGCTCGATTTAACGAACTAATTCAGCCAACCTCCATTCTTTTATCTCAAAGTTTCTGCTAAATCAAGTTCCTTAACCAAGGCTCAAGGGGAAAATTTTCTATTTCAAGGCACTCAACTAAATCCTTGAAGGCAACCCCAACCTAGCAAACTATGCTAACTCTCCATGCTAAGCACAACAGTCTGAACCCATAATTAATACCCCCACAAATGCAATACTGTAATACCATGGAAAAATGATTCTGTTATCACGGGCTTCTGCTAAATCGGTGTTTGTTAAATCAGGCATCTACTGTACAGCATAAAGAAAATTTACCACTAAGCTGAATCAAATCACCTGTATATGCATAAATGAAAAAAGATTACCATAAATAAAAAAAAGATATGGTGTTTCATAAAGAATGGATTACAGTCAGTTTTCTCACTCTGATATGTGCAAGATTCACCTATGACTAGACACAAGCCTAAACATGCCAGCAAAATTTCACTCTCAACTATCTATATTTCACTGCTTCACTATAATGCTGCTTTTTCCATATTTGCTCCCCTATCAAAAAAAGTAATTTGGATAAAAATTTATTGTTGCATTTACAATGACAAAGATCTTACACCCTTTTATCCTAACTGATGGCCTAGTACAAACTAGAGGGTTGATTTAACTGGTAACCAAAGAGACAAACATTCCTACACTATAATGCTCACCAAATTTCATGTACCCACTGAACAGTATTTAAGTTGTGGGAGTGGCTCAGTTCCATCAGGTGAAAGTAAATTAACTATAGTCTATGTGTAAAGTGACTGTTGGCTGAAGTTTAAAGAAAAGTATACACAAACAATATTAACACAACATATTGTAAAATTTATGAACAGAACCCCTGAACCTGCCTACTTTCTCTCATCATCACCATCATGACTTCTTTTCCCACCTCTCTCTCATTCTTTCAATATTCTGTGCTTACTGATACTATCATGGGACGACAATCATCATCATCATCTAGACCCCTTTTCCCAGTCCTCTCACTCTCTCAATATCCTGCACTTACTGACACAACACTATAGGCAACTATGGCAAAACTAAACTATGATTCTGTTTTTCAGCACTTAAAAATGTTATAAGATTACAGTTAAAGATGAAAAACTGCACATTATATACATGTGAGGAATTACCGATGAATATCGGTAAACTGTCTCAATGCTCAATAAATTTTACACATATCAAGAAGGAACATGCATGTCATCTGTGCCTTAACTTTAAATGATGCCATACTAGATTCCCCTCATCATCCTAACTTTCCACCTAATACCTGCTTCGTTTATCAAGGCTCCAACATGATTGTGTGCAATGGTCTTGGTCACCTAATGGCAGCTCTTCACACTGCTTTATCTCCTGCAGCCCTTACATTCAGTTCCTTATCTCTGGGGGTACTTTCCATGACCATGCTCTGGGTCATTTTTGGTCTACCTCTCAAAACATAACACTCAATGTTCACACCTCTTACCTCTCAGCTGTTATTATGAGCTTATTTGGCTGAAAGAATATTTTGAAAGCCTGATGAATGTAGAGAGAGCAGAGCAGCTGTAAATGATTGGTTTTGGGGGTGTGCAAAGAAGGAATGCAGTGCCAGGACACATGACACTCGCACAGGTGAAGAGTGCTGTGTAGCTGCTGAAAAATGGGAAAGCAGCTGGGGATGATGGGGTGTATGCAGGGATGATTAAATGTAGTGGAGAGAGTGAATGAAGTGCTAGTTGGAAATTTGTAAGAAAGCATGAATGAGTGAAACTGTGCCAGCAGAGTGGAAAAAAGCTGTGATTGTATCACTGTACAAAAATAAAGGTGAGAAAAGTGAGTGCAAGAATTATCATGGCATAAGTTTACTGAGAGTGGTAAGGAAGGTATATGGAAGAATTATTATAAAGTAAGTAAGAGAGATATCAGAAGTCTTAGTGAGTGATGAACAGGGTGGCTATTGGAGTGGCAGAGTATGTGTGGATCAAATATTTGCAGTGAGACGGATGGCAGAGAAGGCTTGTGAGAAGGACCATATGGTATTTATAGCATTCATGGATCTGGAAAAAGCATATGACAAAGTGAACAGAGAAGGACTGTGGAAAGTTTACCCCACGTAAGGTGTACAGAGTAAGCCGCAAGGTGCCATCAAGAGTTTTTATGATGGTAGTGAAGCATGTGTAAGGGTAAATGGGCAACTCAGTGAATGGTTCACGAACGGTGTGGGCGTGCAACAAGGTTGTGTGATGTCCCCATGGTTGTTCAATATATATATGGATAGGTGATGTGGGAAGTAAAAATATGAGTAATGGAGAGAGGGATGGCATTGGTAATGAATGATGATGGATGGAATATCTCAAATTTTTTGTATGCTGATGATGCAGTACTGCTTGCAAATACTGGACAAGAACTTAGTAGGCTAGTGCAGAGTTCTGCTGATGTCTGTAGGCGTCGTGCATTGAGAGTAAATGTAGAAAGAGTAAAGTGATGGTTATTGAGAGAGAAGGTGACTCCCAGTGCAATGTTATAGTAAACAGAGAGAGACTGGAACTGGTGAGAGAGTTCAAATACCTGGGTACAGTGATAGAAAAGTGAGGAAAATGTGCAAAAGAAGTGGAAAGTAGGTGGTGCAATGAAGGCCTTGATAAGACACAGAGGCTTGAGTGTCGCAGCTGCATGAGGCTTACATGAAGGAGTGTTAGTGCCAACTTTAACATATGGATGTGAGACTATGGTGTGGCAAGAAAATGAAAAGTCAAGAGTAAGAGCAGTGGAGATGGGACTGCTGAGTAATGTACATGGAGTACAAAGGGTGGATAGGATACGAAATAATGTGATTCATGAAAGATGTGGAGTGAGCAAGTCGATGGACACCAGAATCGAAAAGAGTGTACTAAGATGATATGGTCATGTGGAGAATGGATAACAATAGTGGTGAAAAAGGTAAATCTGAGCAAATTTGAAGGAAGGAGGAGGTGAGGTAGGCCAAAAAGGTGGAGAGATATGGTAGATGAGTGTGTGAGAAAGGGTGGTTTGGAAATTGGTGAGGCTAGGGAACTGACAAGAAAACTAGCTGGATTGATGAATGTTGTGAGGAGTAATGCATAATCAGGGATTTGGCAACCCTTTTTAACGTAGCAGTGTCCGGACTGACTCTATAGGATGTGTTTATGTGAAGCTACAGAATGTGGTTAATGTTGTTGACATATCCGATGAAGCCAGGATTTCGAAGGCTTGAGTGAATGGAAGCGTGGCCCACTGGATTGTGCAAATTTGGGCTGTTTGGATATTGCTATTCCTCACCCTGTCCTAGGGTGGGGAAGGAGGTCTGGATGATGATGATGATGATGATTTGGTTGAGTGTTACTACTGTCACCATGAACTCTCTCATGGTCAGACAACCTTAGCAGCAACTGATTTGTATTCAAATATGTGTCATATATGCCAGTGCTAAAATGATGCCATGCTTCCTAATGTGAAGTTCCCTAACCCCTTTCTGCTCAGCTGATCACCAAGTACAGTCAGACAGGACTGATTTGTTTAGTAATCAAAGACACATTTTTACCTCATAATTATGACAATCAATTTCATGCACCCAGATTTTTAATATGCAAACCATGGGTGGCCCAGTACATCAGATAAAAACAAATCAACAAAAGGTAAACAATCATCACTTATAAACAGGTAACATTCAGACGTATGTACATCCAAGTCAAGACTCACAATTACCAATGTCACTAAAGATGTCAAACACCTTTCGTCCCAACAGTTTCAAGAATAAAATATTAAATAGTATTTGGTACTGAAGGGGTTTACAGTGCAGACCAGGAGACAAAGTGCCAGACATAACACGACTGGTGTTTCCCAAAGCTAGATGTTTGGAAACTGTTGTTCTGTGACATCATGGGCATGGAGAGGGAATTCATACTGGATTATACAGGAACTATCATTATTTTTGCAAGACTGACATAAAATTAACAAACAAGCAAACATGACATCACACTACTGGTACTGTACTTCCTAAAGTAGGATGTCTGGAATCTGTCCTTCTGTGACATCACTGGTATGCAGAGGGCATTTTTACAAGTTTGATGTATGAATAATGTCCATCTAATTTCTAAGTCTTGCCTCACACTAATATATCTCTGAAAGTCTAACATCACACAGGGATACTTTTGAGTGCCTGATCTCACACTACTGGTACTTCCTAAAGCTTGATGTCTGGAATCTGTCATTCTGTGACATCATGGGCATTGATAGGGAGCTCATGGAGGACTGTGGTGCATGGCTGACATTGCCTCTAAGGAACTCCACCATACCAAGGTTGCCCAGGCTGCCACTGCTGCCACTCCCGCCACGACCACCCATGCTCGGACCCACACTGCTGCTGCCCCACCTGAGGAGTAAAGGGGAAAATGGAGACACTAATATAAAAGTGTCACACACCAGACCTAAATCAATCACCCACAACTGGACCTAAGATGCTGCCATCCCACATGATAAATGGTGGCTGGACAGTTCACTATGGTACTGGACATTTGATTCCCACATGCTTTGCTTCTGGGTAATTTTTTTTTTTTTTTAAATGGCTTCTCACTGCTAGGCAATCTGGCTACATCAAACTTTTATCTAAGGTAAGGTAAGGTACTGCAAAGTATGGTAATCATTAAAGATCTAAGAAAAACACCTTATAAAGTAGCAAAATGACATAGTTGCAAGATGTCCTAGTAATGAAAGACCAGTTACGAGTTATCAGTAATGAACTGTGCAAAAACCATGTAAAACCGATAACCATGGAAACCAAATACAGCAGTCCCTTCCTCTTCGCAGAGCCAGTTCTTGCCTTAAATCCAATGACATTGATTTTAATTTCTTGCTTTCTCCAGACAATTTTTGGATGGAGATACTTTCTAAACTGGAAATGTTACATATAGCTTTCAATAACCCCTCCATTATTAGATGTTCTTCCTTTGTTAAGATCATTTGCCACTCTTGCTTTGTTTTTATCTGATGGAACAGGAATATTTTCACTGCTTCAATACTGTCATGGATATGTAAAATTTGCTGAGCCTTAACTATGACACAAGAATGCATCATCTTGATTACTAGTCAAATTTATCTTCCAATCTGACTACATTCGGCCATCAACTAAGCTGAAATGGGGTTCCAAATCTTTGTCAAGTGAAAACAAATCTGCAAAGACATCTCAATTAAATAAAACTTTATCACTGGATAAAAAAGGTTGAAAATAAAGCTTTGCAAGTAATGGTGTTAATGCAACATGGAGGTGAAAGTGAAAATGCAACATGGAAGCAAAGGTGAGGGTGAAAATGCAACATCATGGAAAAATTGAGGGTGATGATGCAACATGGTGGTGAAAGTGAAGGCAATAATGGAACATGGAGGTGAGAGTGAGGGTGATAATGCAGTACTGGTACCCTTCCTTAGCTATGTATAGTCTATTGCATATTCTATCTATCTATTACCAGATGCCTTATCCTGTTAGAGGTGAAGATTTTTGTCAAAATACAACCTCACTGAGGTAGGTGTTGTGACTTAACCATATTCAATTTCCAATTTGGAGCAATTATTTAACCCGCCCAGTCCCAACCGGTTTTTTACCCAGCCTACCCCCAGACCCCAACCGATTTTCAACTTTTTGTTTCTTGGCTGAAACCTTCGTTTTTGGTGAGAAACACTGAGAATTCATAGAGAAATCGCCCTCCTGAAGCTAGAAATGGTGCTACAGATGATAAGTCAGCCTTACATTTTCCCTGTTTTTCAGGGTACCTGGCTAAAGAAAACGAACTATGGAAGGGTTAACTAATTCAAGCCACTTTAAATTACGTATTTATTTTACTTATTTGGTACGAATTTATGTGTAGTACAAATCTATATTGATTTTCACACAATAATATAGGCGTTTATAAGCATTGTTCACTCACCCAAAACCCCAGTATATGGCACCTTCCTTTACGACATTACCACCTCATCAATTCTGTTTGTTTCTACCTCTAACTTCTTTGTCCTCCACCTCAGGAATCACTTTCACCGTGAATTTCGTCATTGGAGAGACCGTGGGGCAACATACCTTTACTGGTCAGGTTGCTGCTAAAAGGTGAATTGCCCAGTGTGGGGGGGGGGGGGGGGGGAGTAGGTGGGGCCAGGCAGTATCCCCGCTTGATAGCAGGTAGAGGAAGGTCTCCCACATATGCCTACCAAAAATCACCCATGAATGTTGAAAAATGTGCACACAATGGGCCTTGCAAATGCGTGACATACGATGTACGTCGTTGGGTCTGTCCGCGGAAAAAAGTGGTGACGTGCAACGTACGTCGGTGGGACTCGGCGGGTTAACAATGCGATTCACATCACTATGCAACTTTGGCAGGTGATTTTTGTGGTATGAGTTACTGTGCAAGAGGCCAAACAGATACATGACAAAGGAGTGTAACGTGTACTGTGCAATACAGATCTGTAAGGAAGAGGTACTAGAAAATCCTCCTAAGGTCAGAATAATACAACCCCCTTAATACATGCCTCAGTAATGGTGTCAATGATAAATAAGCATGACCCTTGACCTAATTTTCCACAATGTTATCCTTGCTATAAATGTTTGACTGACTCCTTCACAAACTTCCACTATACCCTTGACTGTCCTTGTCACTAACCTATCACCACTGCTGGAGGTGCGCCAGCTTTGTGAGTCGCCCCCACGGCTGGTCATGCCCGAGCCGCCGATGCTGCTGCTGATCATAGATGAACTGCTCCCAAAGCTGCCCTTGCTCTCACTAACACCACTCCCGGTACGCCATGAGTCACCGCCGCCGCTACTATACCTGCTGTGTTACATGAGGCCAATATTTACCTAACACTACAGTACCTGTCATGTTAGATCATCAACATATACCTGCTGTATTGTAGTGGCAAAACTTTCCAAATATACTGACTCACTAATACATCAGAACTTATCATCATCTATCATCTGTAGCTGTTAAACAAGATGAAGAAAGCTGTAATCTGATGCATTAAAGCTAATACTAGAATTTGCCTAACATTACAACTAAACATTCAAGAAGAGATGGCAATTTTTGATCATGTAATAATGCCAAATTTCACTAGCATGTACTAACTCACTAAAAGACCCTGTACCTATCCTTGCGTTGTGTGCACACACAATTTTACGCCGAATACAATTAACAGTGAAATATACAGCATGCACATCAAACAAGTGCAAAAATGTGCATGTGTGCACTTTATGGGAAGAAAAAGACTGCAAAATTGTTGACAGGATTGTTTAATGAAATTATATTGCTGCTCACCTGTCTCTGGAGCGATCTCTGGAGGTCTGAGAGGACATCAAGCTGCTGCGATGGTCACGGTCATCTCTGGGCGTTGAGCGATCCATGCCTCGTCTGTCATCACGCTCTCTGACTTCTCGTCGATCGTCATATCTAAAGAAATTAAGGTCAGATTCAGCAATCAACCGACTTCATCTATCGTCATCATTTTCAGCTTCATGTTTGCCTTTCATGCAACTAACAAACTAACCAAAGTCAGCCTAATTGTAACACATCCAAATGTGAAACCCCAGTTTATCTTTCAGTCATGTTTTTACCAGGGTCTCTGGACCCTCCCTCACCCCATCTAAGGGTGGAAAAAAGAAGTATGGATAATAATGATTTCTATGAATTATGATTTTCCATTAAACATGGGTCAGATACTGATACACAGACAGAGACAGAGAGAAATCTATCCAACTATACCATATCCTATTCTGCCTATCTACATATACAGTGCACTCACTAGTTTCGCACCTAATTGGTACCATAATCACGTCGCAAAACTCGTGTGTGTACTTTACATGTAATTAGTGGTAACTGATTCTGAAGTCAGTATTGCCCCTTAGCTACACATTAATGACACAATACTCCTAGTATAAATTACGTACAGTTAATCACACATACATTATATTACTGAAGTGCAACACTAAAGGGTGTGTAGATCAGATATTTGTTCTAAGATGTTTAGTGGAGAAGTATCTAGGGAAGTGAAAGAAAGTGTATGCTGCCTTCATGGACTTGGAGAAAGCTTATGACAGAATAGATAGGCAAGGTATGTGGAAGGTATTAAGAATATATGGAGTGGAGGGGAAATTGTTGAGTGCTGTGAAGAGCATGTACGAAGGAGCTACGGCTACTGTGAAAGTGGATGGTGAGCTAAGTTCTTTGATCTGAAAGTGGGACTGAAATACGGTTGTGTGATGTCTCCATGGCTGTTTAATACATACATGGATGGGGTTGTAAAGCAGGTGCAAGGTAGGGCAGTGGATGTGGAGGTGGCTCTAATGAGTGAGGGCGAGATGTGGAAGATTTCGGAGTTGTTGTTTGCTGATGATACAGTACAGTAAGACCTCACTATAACGGACTAATTGGGGCCCAAGCCAGTCCGAAAAATGAGAAATTCTGATAAAAGCGACATCCGGACTTACCCCTGCTAATCTAAACTTTTTACGATATATCAGACATTAGTCCGGATTGCATCAGTGGTTTTCACCACCATTGCAGTATTGTACTGTGTTATACCTTCACTACATTAATCAAATGGTATAATAATACTGTACTGTGCACTGAAAAACGTCTTTTACTTGTCTTATTGTGGTGAACATAGCTGAAGTGGTCAGGCAGTCCGGACTGCTTTCTGGCTTTATCGGACTTTTTCCGATATATAGGAGTTTAGTCCGGTAGCTCCTCGAGTCCGATAAAAGCGAATTCCGGTCTATTGAAGTCCGTTATATCGAGGTTTTACTGTATTGTTGAGTGAAGATGAAGGGGAGTTGCAAGGTCTGGTGAATGAATTTGGGACAGTGTGTAAGAAGAGCAATCTGAAAGTCAATGTGAACAAGAGTAAAGTTATGGTGTCTGAGAGGAATGAAGTCACAGAATGCACAGTGAGGTTGGGTGGTGAGGATATGGAGAATGTGAGTGCATTCAAGTACTAGGGCAGTGTGATGAGTAAGGATGGAAGTTTGGGGGATGATATACTTGAAAGGGTACAGCAGGGAAGGAAGGTTGTTGGTTCATTGAACGCGGTGATGAGAAATAGGCAGGTGAGTATGGAAGTCAAGAGGTCACTGCATGATAGCATCGTGATCCCTACCCTGAAGTACAGAAGCGAGGCATGGACCTTGCTAGAAGGTAACAAGTCAAGGGTGAGAGCAGTGAAAATGAGTTACCTGAGAGGAGCACGTGGAGTGACATGGAGGGACAGGTTGACGAATGAAGAAGTGAAGGAACGTTGTGGGGTGGATGTGGATGTGGTTCAGAAGATTAGGAGAAATACACTGAGGTGGTTTGGACATGTGGAGAGATTGGAGAATAAAAGACTGACTAAGAGGGTGTATGCAGGTGGGTTAGAGGGAGGGAGAGGGAGGGGAAGGCCGTGGATGAGGTGGAGGGATGGAGTGGAGAGGTATATGAGGGAGGGGGGAGTGAGCTGGGGGGAGAGTAGGCAAATGGTGGGTGACAGAGCGACTTGGAGGCATTTTGTCTGTGGCCACCCTTTGTGGGATTGTGGGGTCGGGCTATAGATAGATAAATAGTAACACTAAAGACTTTACACACAGGCTGAACTGCTCGATGAGGATTGAAGATGAGTTCCAAGGCTGGGAGCAGTGGTTATTTACCATCTGCTCCCTCACTACTCCTTGTCACCACTTCAGAGTCCCCCACACCACCACTTCCCAATGCCTAATCATCATCATCATCCAATCCTATGTTTCCCCATGAGGAGCATAGGAGCCCAGGGCTAGGCAAGTTGGTCCTGACATTTAAGATGAGAGTGACCAGCTACACTCACCCCTGAGTGTCATTACGTGAGCAATAAACTCCAACCACCCCTTGGATATAAACCTTCACAGGCTCAATCCGACTGGAGTGCAGTAACAGCCCACAAAACCAAAAGGCGCCAAAATTTGGTGACATGGTTACCACCCAGCATAATAAATGGTATCCTTGTGTTCAGTGTAGAGTCACCCACAGGCAGAAGGAAGAACAGCCAAGGCAGATAACCAGATGTCGCTAGTTAAACAGATAAACAACTAATAAATCAATAATGTCTTTACCTGCTAGATCCTCCACTAACTCCACTGGATGGTGCGCCTCGAATATCATCTCTGCCACTGCTTCCACCACCTCCACCTCCGCTGACGTGTGTTCCATGGTTGTGGTCGAAGCGTGATGGTTCACGTTCATAGTTACGATCGTCATTGTAACGCCGTGACATTGGCTCATTCAGGCCTCTACAATCAGAAAGAGTAAAATCATCATAATGATTATATGAGAGAAGGGGGCGTTAGCTGGGAGCAGGGCAGTGAAATGGCGGGAGACAGGGCGACAAGGAGGCAATCTGTTAGTGACCGCCCCGTATGGGATTAAGGTGTCTGGCAATAGATAGATAGACAGATAGACTATCAACACCACCCTGCTCCTTATTCTCAACTAATCATGATACGAGGAACAATTTAGGAACATGTGGCCAGCAGCTGGAGACTTGGCATGTCTGTGAAACTGTCTGTAGAACTGTAACACTCCATGTAGTGCTGTTCAAGTCTGTTTCAGTCAGCTCTGGATCTTCACAGAAATGGCATAATGCATGTACTACAGGTTAAGGTGCTGTCCTGGGACTGGGCCTCAT
The DNA here is from genome assembly GCA_018397915.1 of Birgus latro. Lineage (NCBI taxonomy): Eukaryota > Metazoa > Arthropoda > Malacostraca > Decapoda > Coenobitidae > Birgus > Birgus latro. Next base: position 22,268 of record JAGKTI010013740.1, read on the forward strand.
GGGGTCACAGGGGTGTCCTACTGCGTGAAATGGTTGTAACAACACTGCATCTTTTTACAAGCCTGGAGTCAACACATCCATCCACCCATCATCCAATCCTACATTGCTCCACGAGTAGCATAGGAGCCTGGGGCTAAGCAAGTTGGACCTGACATTTAAGACAAGAATGACCAACCTCAATCATCCCTGAGTGGCATTACATGAGCAATAAACCCCAACCACCACTTAGATATAAACCTACACAAGCTCAATCCAACTGGAGCACCGTAATTACCCACTAAACCACCAGGCGCCATAATTTGGATATATGGTTACCACCCAGCATAGTAAATGGTTTCCTG
>JAGKTI010013741.1:0-22606 GCA_018397915.1 Birgus latro
TCTGTTCTGCAAAACTACGCCATCAGTCTCCCCAGACGCCTTAAGAAGATAATAAAGGTGAAGGAAAATGCCAGTAAATACTAAATTCAATGGTGAGTGTTAATTTATTTGTTTCTCCTTGCTAACCACAAGAATGTTTTCTTTTTTTAAGATGGCGTCAACACTTTCCGCGCCTACTGTATATATATAAAACAAGATAAAATATGTGGGGGAATTTATTTAGAATTTTTACTTTCTCATTTTGGCCTAGGAATGGGGTTGAATTATGATTTGAAAAATTCATATAAATATAAGTTTGATTCTTGCTTTAACTGTTTGCTTTTCAATTAACATATGAAAATTTGTGTGCTCCCAAGTAACTAAAATTAGAAGTTTCAAGCTTAGGTAGGTCTCAGTGTGTACTGTATTATTTTTTGTATTAGTGAAAACTGGAAAAAGTAATTTGAATTATCCCTGGTAAATTTTGTGCCAGGAGTCCCGGTTATACTTGAACGGAAAGTGAATAAAAGTTTATATTTAGCTTTTATATTAGTTAATATTTTTCATATTTTTTAAAGGGTAAAATCAATTTTTAAAAGATAAATAAATTAATATTATTTGATTAATAAGTTAACAAATAAGGGAAATAAACTAGGATTAGATACCCAACTATACCTTTAAGAATAATTTAATATCTGATTAGTAACAGTAATGTGCTCTGAATTCAAAGAATTTGGCAGTATTTTAGTCTGATTAGGGGAACCTGTCATTTAAACAATAAACCACCAAAAATCTTACCTATTTTATTGCAGTTTGTACTCCGTCATTGAGATAACTTTTATAGAACAAGTTATTGAAATAATTTCGTTGAATATTAGATCAAGGTGCAGCATATATTTAGGTTAAGGTGGGTTACAATAAAATTTAGATTATTACAAATAAATTTTAGAATTACAAATTTTGTGTGAGGAAGAGAGGTTTGGAAGTCGGTGAGGTTAGGGAACAACTGACAAGAAATCAAGCTGGATGTATGAATGTTGTGAGAAGTTCATGATCAGGGATTTGGCACTCCTTTTTAACGTGGCAGCGTCCGGATTGACTCTGTTGGATACGTTTATGTGAAGCTACAAAATGTGGTGAATGTTTTTGGCGTATCCGATAGAGCCAGGATTCTGGGGGCGTGAGTGATGAGTGAATGGAAGCATGGCCCATTGGACTGGGCATATTTGGGCTATCTGGACATTGCTACTCCTCACCTTGCCCTAGGGTGGGAAAGGAGGTCTGCATGATGTTGATGATAATGACAAATTTAGAAGAACTTAAAAGTAAGGCAGTTTTAATAAGGTAGCCTTATTTTAGCTTTAAAATGTGTGTAACACCCTTCTCTTGATGGTTGAAGGAAAGTCCTGGAGTAGCTATTTACAGCCTTTAATTGTGGAGCACAGAGATAAGAGGCTGCCTGTCTGGATGTTAGCCCTCGACTACTGGGACATGCGGTTCGAGTTGTGCAGGCAAGCCTCAGAACGCTGCTACGCCTGCAGTTCTAGGATACAGTGGGGGGAGGGGCATACAGTGGGGGCATACAGTGAGGGAGGCATATATACATAACAGGCATAATACATACATATAAGGGGAATGGTACAATACTTCCCCGGGTGGTTGAGATGGTGTCTCCTGACACTAGAGAGGAGTTATATGGGGTGGTTCATATGACTAAGGTAGGCGGGAGATTTGTACAAGTAGGGAATATGATACAGGAGAAGGAGGGAAGGATTATGATACAGGGGATGGTAGGGAGGAAGTATGATACAGGGGTCAGAGGGAGGACATGACCATGTCAAGAGGATGTAAACTAGGGATATACATTGTTAGAAGATACACATAGAGTCATGTTGATATATGATACAAGGAGTAAATAGAGTATGCATTCACGCATGTTCTTAGTTTCTGTTTGTCACACATTACTGTATCATAGATATGTCAACGTTTGCTGGTGGTACGTTTGCTGTCCACAGTTTATGCAGCTTATCAGGTGGCATAGGTAGTCACTGAATGCGTGGGCACTTAATCTTGGGTAGGGCGTACTATGCCAGTAGCAATTCTGAGTTCCTGTAGTCTGTGTTCCATTTTCCGGATACAACAGTGCACTGCACAGAGGACGAGGAGAAAACATATGAAAGAGATGACCACAGGGGGAAACACAACGGTTGGATGAACCCATGAACAGCTGAGGGCCAGAGATGATCCATAATGAAGTTACTGTCGTTGAGGAATGTTAGCATATGCATGTTGGGGGAGATAACGGTAATGTTAGTAGATGGCAGGTTGGAAGGCATGTCAATTGGTTGGAAGATGTCATAGGAGTGTTTACGGACTGATTGGTGATAGCGAGTGGCGTAAGTGATGACTGTCTGATTTGACGGTACAATAGTCCAGTGCTTTGTAGAGACCACTAGCAGGTACAGAGCGGACTGAAGTACCAGGACACACGATGGTGACAGAGATGGGAACAGTAAAGAAGAAGTACTGGATGCGGTTGAGGTGAGCATGGTGGACTGGGAGTACGGAAGCTGGAACAAAGGAACAGGCCGAGTGAATGGAATGGTTACGAACTAAAGCAGACTCACAGGGTGTAGCACTACTAGGGAAGATAGCGAAAAGGTGGGCAGCTCAGAGATGAAAGGTAGGGGTGAGGGAGGAACAGTGCTGGAGGTCGGTGGTAGAAAGAAAGGCAACTGAAAGACGGTCATGTGAAAGGAGGAAATATTCTGAAGGAATAGAGACTTGCAATAAGGAGTTGTTGTATCGGAAGGGGAAGGGAATGGTGTGGAAAAGGTTGAAGGTGATGTCAGAATGGAGAGGGATATGGACGACGATGTATGTGGTGAGAAGAGTGGCCTCGAGAACTGGATAGTAATATTCGAGAGAGGAGTAGAGGAGTACTGGGGATAAACCGAAAGTAGAGTGAGCCCATTCTAATACAGAGCGGAGAGCTGAGATAGGTACTAAGTCTGCAGTGACACGTCCATTAATAGCATCGACTAGGATACGAACCAAGGTAGTGACCTGAGAGAATAGAGAATCAGTGGCTAGTTGGAGATTATCCATTTTGAGTTTGAGATAAAAGAAGTGAGAAATAACGTTTAGATTGGAGAGGTGTTGTTTTAAGATGTCAGTGAAGTTGTTCAGAGTGTAAGTTGCTTCATTTAGGTGGGTTTTAATCTTCTGTAACATAGTGTGTTGGACTTTGATGGCTCGGCGTTGAGATTCTAGGGCTGAAGCTAAATGAGCTAGGTCAGATTTGAAGCTGGAAAGGTCACGGGCTGTAGCGACGCCAAACAAGCCGCTTAGAATCTCACCTCCGAGGTCAAAGAGACCTCGTTTCACACGAGAACGACCTACGGGTTGCTGAATGGAGAATGTGTCATTGAGCTCGGTGAATTTACCAGAAATGTATTGCAGCTGCCAGGAGAGTGGGAGGAAAAGATGATATAAATACTGATTTGGGTTGTGTTTCCCCATGAGGGCTGTGAGGTGGGTCTTGATTTTGTGGAGCTGGTGCGCGTAGGCAGGCAGGGCGATGGCTACGTCGGCCAGGGGCGCAAGATCATAGCGCAGGGAGACTACATCTTCAATCAGCATTACCTCGCCTCCCGAGCTGACCAAGGCCCCGAGACGTACTCCACCATCCTCCTCACCCGACCCGGACCATAGGAAAGTCAGCACTGCCAGCAGGTTGACCGCTAACATCATACCTAGAAGATTAGGTGAGAATTAATGGGAGAGTTCCTTGAGAGGTTGATGGGCAGAACGCAGTTTGGATTGATACTGATTGGTTGATGAATGAGTAGGTGTAGGTCGAGATGGGATAGACTGAGGAATTTGTGGAGTAGGAGGGAGAGCAGTAGGTTGTGCAAGTGATTCTTCCAACACTAGGCCCTGTGGAGCACGTTTTAGATCGTTAGCATGGACCCACTTAGTGTCTGTAGTGGAGAGGTCTTGGATGTGGAACTTGGCTTTTTTATTCAGTACGCGATGAGGGCTGGTAAATTTGTCATCCAAGTTAGAGGTGCGCGTATGGGAATGAGCAAAGACTAGATCACTGACGTTGATAGTGATAGGAGAGGCTGGTTTATGTTGGCGTCGTATCATGTCCTCCTTAGATGAAGCGCGATTGGATGTTACATACTGTTGGATTGTTTGGAAGTTGGCCAATTTTACTTTGACATAGTCATCCATGTTATAGATGGGGTCTGGCTTTGAGGATAACAGGATGTATGGTAGGTGTTTGTCAAAACCAAAGAGGACAAAGAAGGGAGATTCGCCAATAGAAGCGTTGATGGAGCTATTGATTGAGGATGCCACTTGGGGAATCCAGTCATCTCATGACGAACTTTGGGAGCCTAGGTGTCTGAGGCACTCTAAGATTTTTCTGTTGTGGCACTCTACAAGGCCTTTGGAAGCTGGATTGTTAGGTATGACGTTGCATTTATTAATTTCAAAGCGGCGACAGATCTCTCCAGGAGGCTATTGTTGAACTCAGTACCGTTGTCAGTGAGGATGGTATGTGGTGTACAGAATGGGCAAATTACCTGATCTACGAAAGCACATGCAACACTCTTCGCGGTCTTATCTGAGAGGGGTACGAGGACACAGTAGCGTGAGAAGTGGTCGACTGCTACAAACAAATACTCTGCGCCTGATTCTGTAAGAGGGAGTTTTAGAAGATCGATGGAAACTGTTTCCCATGGGCATGACGGGATTGGATATTGTAAGAGTGGTGCAGGTAAGCCGGTGGAACCTTTGTGGCAGTGGCACGAGATGCAAGAGTCACAGTGCGCATTGATATCGCGACGCATGGTTGGCCAATAGTACTCGAGACGTGCTTGGCGCAAGCATCAGTCTTTACCTGGATGGGATGCATGAGGTGTATCATGAACGATATGAAGGACCACAGATATCAGGTCAGTAGGGACAACGAGTTGGTGTACTTCTCTGTTGGGCAAATCCTTCCCTGTAAGGAATGTTTTTCTGTACAAGAGACCATCTTTTAGTATGAACTCATCTAGTGGTACTGGTAGAGCAGGTAAGGTCGAGGCATCTCCTGATTCAAGGAAATAAACTACTGTACTTGGGACCCCATGGAATCTTTGTGCTGAGAGTTTTGAACATCCTCTGATGTTAAGGATGTGCTGTCAGTGACCGTGGGCTGCAGGGACGTGACAGGTGCAGCTACATGACGTGAGAGGGCGTCTGCGACTACATTCGATTTTCCTGGGACATATTGAAAAGTGGGATTGAAGTCCTGGATGATGATGGATCATCTAGCTAACCTACCGGTGAGGTTGCGTCCCTTAAACAAATCACATAGAGGAAGGTGGTCTGTCTGGATATGCACTGGATAACCATATACTATGTTTCTGTAATGTTTCAAGGACCAGACGACTGCCAAAGCTTCTAAATCTTGACACTGGAATTACGTTCTGCGGTGCTAAGTGCGCGACTAGCATATGCTATTACACGCTTCCTGGATGCTTGATCTAGTTGCATTAAAACTGCACCAAGTTCTGCGCCTGAGGCATCTGTGCATAGAAGAAAGGGTTTGGAATAATCAGGGAATGCCAGAATTGGGGCATTACAAGAGCTGTCTTTAGTGCTTGGAAAGCCTGAGACTGTTTGTCCATTCAAAGAATACATTCTTCCTTAGTAAGTGAGTTAGAGGAGCGGCGATCTTTGCATAGTCTTTAATGAATCTGCGATAGTAACCACTTAGGCCTAGGAAACTTCTGACAGCATCAGTAGTGGTAGGTTCTGGGAAATTGGTGATCTCCTCAGTTTTGTCGTCATTAGTATGAATGCCTTGTGCGTCGACGACATGGCCTAGAAAGTTTATTTTCTTTCTCTGGAAGTCACATTTACTGCGGTTGATTTTCAGGCCTGCTAGCTGTAGGCGTTCCAATACTTGTTGTAGTTTAGCAAAATGGTCTGGGACTGATTTACTTACAACAATGATGTCATCTAGGTAAGCAAAAAGAAAGTGTCCCATCATGCCACTAAAGACTGAATGGATAAGTTGCATGAATACTGAAGGAGCATTTCTCAAACCAAAAGGAAGTCTCTTAAACTGAAAATGTCCGAAAGGGGTGCTGAAGGCTGTAATTGGGCAAGAGGATTCTTCCATTTCTACCTGCCAGTAACCACTGAGGAGGTCTAGGGATGAAAAGACTACTTCATTTCCACCTAGCGATTCTAGCAAATCTGTGAGGACAGGTAACGGGAAATGGTCTGGAACGGTTACGGAGTTTACTTTACAGTAGTCCACTACTGGTCTAAAGTTGCCGTCCTTCTTTGGGACTAAGGAAAGAGGACTATTCCATGGACTGACAGAGGGTTCAATAATGTCCTGAACTAACATTTTCTGTACCATCTGATCTGTCTGTTTTCTCAAGCTGTGAGGTAACCGATATGCTGGTACGTAAATCGGCTGAGTTCTTGGCACTAGGTCTACGTGATGTTTGACTCTGTCTGTCTTGCCCATTTGTTCTCCGGGTAAGGCTACCACATTTCTGTAAGCATGCAAAAGGTCGAGCAGTTGAGATTTATGCTGCGGAAAATCTTTGCAAGTCAGATTTGAGAGCAGGTCAGGTGAACAAGTTGGAGCAGATTCCTTAGAGTTAATGGCACATATACCTGTTGGTTGACTATCATCATCAGTAGGGATAGAGGATTCCTGCCACACCATTACGGCCCCTGGGTATACTAGGAAATCTCCGATCTTTACACCACTTTTAAGTTTTAGTGGAGCATTCGTGACATTGAGCAAGTATAGATAACACAGACTGTCCTCTAAGATCGTGCACCAGGCTGACTCATAAGTTAAGCCATTCACACAACACATCTCAGGTATGTTAGTACATCCACTCCTTCTTTCGCACCTACAACACGAACAGAGACCGGTGAACTCATGCGGTAACAAAATTGTGCTCGTATTCGTTACTGCATACCTCATCTCTGCGTGTTGGAGAACATCATTTAGACTTTGTGAGGTAGGTAACTGAGACATGTCTGAGTCGGCTGTAGTGCTGTCGTTAGAGGAGGCTGGAAGAGCCTTTTCTGAATGCTGAGAGAATGTATCATCAGGTGTTTTCTTGCTTTCAGTTAGCGAGGGAATGCTGTCTGTATTCTCGGGTGATGATGATGATGACTGCTTGGCTTGTTCTGCACTCTTAGGGAGTGCGAGAGTCAGGGGGGACTGAATGACTGAATTTACTGGCAATACAGGTTGGGGACATTCCATACTGTTGACTGGGAACCCAGAAATGTCTATACAGTACTGCTACAGGCAGGCAATAATGCAATGGAGTGTTGTGCCATGGTGGGTAAGCCAATAAGGGCATCTGCTGGATATTTCAAGTCATTAGTTACATGAAATTCTATTGGGAAAGGGAGCAAGTCGCTGTCTAGTTGTATGTGTAAAGTGACTCTTCCCTTGACCTTAAACTCTGAGCCTTCTACACTGCACAGGCGAATGTCTTTCGGCTCAAGGAAACTGACGTGGTTGCGGTGGCGTTGATTGATGTCTAAGGAGGTATGAGAAATCATATTTACTATAGATCCGGTGTCCATGAAGAACGACTTCGGTATGTCATTACTCTGCCCTAGAATGACTAGACCTGAGGAAGTTATAGGTCCTACATGGCGGATGGGGAGTTGGTGTTCTGTTGCTACGTCATGTTGGTCCGATAGGGCTTGGCACTTCCCCTGACTGGTGACGATTTAGGTAACGACACTCGTCTGAGTCTTGTGATATTTGCATCTAGGGCGACGCGAACGAGAAGGCGTACGCCGTCTAGTTTGGGATTAAGGCTGTGTGTGTTTACGGTCGTAATTGTTTGCTCGATGTCCGGGTTTACCACAGTGCCAGCAGAGGATCGAGGACTGTCTGTTCTGTCGGATGCTAGATTGATCATGACCGGCGGTTGGAGAATGATGTGTGGTAGGTCCGCCTCGTGTGGTGGAACGGGAACGGTATTGGTCTGGGGAAGTGGTAGTGTGACAGACCTGAGGGAGCAAAGGTCGGTCTGTGGCCTGACGCGTGTGGTTTGAACCTGTTCTTTCATGGATGGTTTTAGTAATCTGAACAATTTTATCTCCTGGACTGAAATCGATCGCCAGGGCTATTTCTCTTTGTTTAGGAATAAGCCAATGGAGGAATCTCAGGTAACCAAATAAATCTGCAAGGTTGTTGAGTGAAACCATAGGAGCTCCATTTACTTCCTCTACCCATGTCGTGCCTATAAGTATTTTGCGGATCTCGCTACTAGTGGCTTTCATGGCAGCGGCTGCTTCGCATAGTTTGGCATGTTGGGGGGGGACTTGCAAATCCTCATCCATCTGGGTGAGGAGATTAGTGAACGCAGTGAGAGATGCGGCATTGGAATGTTGGCAACAAAGTGTTATGAGTTCCGTACAGAAATCATCTAAGGTTGTTATGCCATCAAAACGTCCAGCACGGATCGCGGATCCGATATCTGATTTGCCTTGGTGTAAACGACCCATGAGATAAGAGACTTTGAGGTTTTCATCTGTAATCCGCCGATTGTGGATGTCGGTTTTGACCTCTCTGAGAAAATCGTAAACAGACCAAGTGGAGTCCTCTCCGGTAAATTTGGGACTATTGGCATTGTCGAGATAGGTAGACTGGGGAGTAGGGGTTGTTTGGTTCATGGTTGGAAGCATGGAAGTGATGGGAGTATGAGAGAGAGAGTAGGTAGTGGTAGTTAAGTGTAAAGGGGACGAGAGGTGAGTGGGGCAGGAGAGTTAACGAGAGTGGCAGGAGGAAGGAGAGAAGCAGACTGTGTAGTAGCAGGGGTAGAGTATGAGGTATCTGGATGGATAGTATCTGGATGGGAAGTGTGTTGGGAGGCGAGTAATGAAGTGGTGGGTGGTGAGGTAGGTCGGGAGTACGTGCATCCACTACAGGTGAGTCACTGAATTGTCCTCGTTGGGTGGATTGTGATCATTGGTTGTTTCTTGACTGAGATTGGATGGAGTATGTTCCGTATAGTGAAAGTATGACATGTAGTCTGGCGACGTAATATAAGATGAGAGATGAGGAGTGATAAATAGATATTTACAGTATGAAGATGAGAATATGTACCATGAGAATGGAAATGGAAATGTATGGAGATGATGGAATGCTGGTTGCAATAAATAGTAGGTGTGATGGGAGATGAGTAATAAAGACAGGCAGTGAAGGTGAGTATGAAGTGAGGGGTGGAGATGAATTATGATAACAACACACAATCTGTAGAGAAAATCAGAGGATAATCTCTATAGAAAGTCAAATGGGTGGATGAAGGTACACTATTATAGTTACACAGCTGAGTTGTGAAAGAAGTGGAGGGGAGAGGTGAGAGCGTTGATCAGCTGGTGGGAGAACTGTAGTGGTGGTGACGTCAGAGGCAGGCGGGCGTGTTGGATGAAACTGGTTGTGAATACGGCTTGTAGTAGGTATGTAGGATGAGTCTTGGAAGTGGTGGAGTTTCTCGCTGGGCTTGAGTCGATACATGAATAGGAGGGTTGACTGGTGCCGCGTTGGTTAATCCGAACCAGATGGGAGGCACTGATGGGTGGACAAATGTCTCCACAGGCAGATGCAAAGCTGGTGGGTGGCAGATTTGGCAGATGGCATTGACGTGGCAGACGCAGAGGGTGAATGGCAGATGCTGGAGAGGGCCACCGGCAGATGAACAGGTGCCTGAACAGGTGTTGGAACAGGGAAGACAGGTTCGATAGTTGTGGCTTGTGTGGGGTTGTGGTTGATGTAGAGAACGGCACTGGTGAGGGAAATTGGACACCTGTAGATGCAGAGTCGGTATTACGCCACAAGAGTGAGGGCAAGGCTGTGAGAGGCGGAGCGGCAAGGAGGTGTTTGTGGCACTAAAACACTGTAGGAGGCGGTCAGAAATGACAGTCCGAACACCGCTGCTGCTACCAAAATGTAACACCCTTCTCTTGTTGGTTGAAGGAAAGTCCTGGAGTAGCTGTTTACAGCCTTTAATTGTGAAGCACAGAGATAAGATGCTGCCTGTCTGGATGTTAGCCCTCGACTACTGGGACATTTGGTTTGAGTTGTGCAGGCAAGCCTGGGAATGCTGCTATGTCTGCAGTTCTAGGATACAGTGGGGGGGGCATACAGTGTGGGAGGCATATATACATAATGGGCATAATACATACATATATGGGGAATGGTACTTGTGCACATATCGCCTGTCACTTTCATTGATTTAAGATGTGTCGTAACATAGTAGGTGTACTGGAAAGTGTACCTGGAAGGCGAGATAAAGCTTGTTAAGCAGCTCGTTTACACTGAGAAGAGTACCAGTAGCATAGGTTATCTTGAAATTAGTAAACTTACTTTTGTTATAAGGATGTAAACTGATTAAGAAAACTAGTTTTTTTTTTTTTTTGTAGATTTTATCGAAGTAATAGTGTAATGAAAGTAAAAAGTATTGTGAAAGATAGAAGAACAGCACTTGAAAATTTAGAAAATAAATATTAAGAATTATATCTTGTGTATACTGTAATAGGTTTTCAAAATTAAATCTGTAAATGTTTATCCTGAAAAAAAGATAGCAAATTTTAAGAAAAAGTTTTTGTTGTAATAAAAATTTTAACATAATATTAGAGGTGATATGCCAATTGAGCTTTTATATCTGGTTTTCTGAGAAATAACTTTAATGTGCAAAACGAATTAGTTTGTGCCTGGACCTGGGTCTGTGCAATGGGTTGGGCCTTTGGAATGTTTACCCCCCTTTATCTTACCGACTATGAACTACAAAAACAAGCAAGCCTGAGGACAGCAAATCACCCAGGGGGTTTTGGGTGGGTTCGTGGAATGTGGGAAGTTTGAGAGGAAGAGCAAGGGAAGTCATTGAGGCATTCAGTAGGAGGTGGGTGGATGTGGCATGTTTGCAGGAAGTCCGGTACAGGGGTGGACCAGCCAGAAATATTGTTGGGAAGGATTGCTACTATGAGTTGTTTTGGCAGGGGGGAACTGACGGATATGGGGGTGTGGGTGTGTTGGTTGCGGAGAAATGGGTGGAATATGTCATGAATGTTATGAGAGTAAGTGATAGGAAAATAGTAGTGAAAATTTTGATCGGGCAGAAAATTATTTCATTTATATCGGCATATGCTCCACAGGTAGGATTGGATGATGCAGAGAAGGATAGATTTTGGGATGATTTAATACGTGTAGTGAGTGGTATGAGTGATGATGAGGTAGAGATTCTGGGAGGGGATTTAAATGGTCATGTGGGTGAAGCAGCTCAAGGTTATGAAGGAGTCCATGGAGGCTGTGCATATGGTGTGAGGAATGCGAAAGGGGAAAGAATACTCGAGTTTGGGGAGGCTATGGACATGATTGTGTGCAACACACATTTTAGGAAAAGAATCAGCCGGTTGATTACGTACGAGTCCGTGGGAAATAGTAGTCAGATAGATTATTTTCTGGTCAGGAGAGTTGATAGGAGAATAGTGAGGGATGTTAAAGTTATAGGAAGCGAGGAGTGTGTGCAGCAGCACAAACTGTTGATTTGTGACATGGTGCTTAAGGAACGAGTGATGAGGAGGAGGACATATGTACTATACCTAGGAGGAAAATATGGAAGCTGGGAAACCAGTCAGTAACGTATGCCTTTTATAGTGAGATGAGTAGAGTGGTGGCTGAACAGGAAGCCGTAGATAGAGGCGTTAATGAACAGTATAGAGCCCTTAAGAACAACCTCTTGAGAGTTACCGATGCAATATGCGGTTGGACAAGAGGCCCACCAAGATATAAAGTAACTTGGTGGTGGGATGAGGGTGTTGAAGCTGCAGTTAAGGAGAAAAGAAGGCTTTTCTGGGAATGGAAGAATGGTGGTAACAGGGAGGAGTACCTGGCTGCCAAGTGCAGGGCTAGAAGAGAGGTATACAGGGCCAAGTTTAAGTCACAGAGACTTTTACCTGATAATCTAAATCATGGAGAAAGGAAAAATATGATTTTTAGGGTGGCAAATCAGGTGAAGAGGGATAATCGGGACATTGTAGGTGAGCAGTGTGTGAAGAATGATGATGGAAGGGTAGTGGTGAACAGTGAGGATATTAAAGATGCATGGAGAGAGCATTATAGCCGATTGTTGAATGAGGAGTTTGATTGGGATAGAGAAGGTTTTGAGCCCGCTGATCCAGTGTTTGGCCCTTGGCCTTTGATTGACGCTGCTACTGTGAGTCAGGCAATAGGCAGGATGCGGGTGGGGAAGGTGGCAGGTGTGTCTGGGTTGACTGCCGAAATGTTGAAGGCTTCTGGAGATACTGGGGTGAGGTTGGTCACTGACCTGATAAATATGATTATATATGAGTGTGTTGTCCCAGATGATTGGCTGAAGAGTGTAATTGTAAATGTGTACAAAGGATAGGGTGATGCCCTGGAAAGGGGAAATTACAGAGGTATAAAGCTCTTAGATCAGATAATGAAAGTAATGGAGAGAGTTCTAGAAGGTATGATTAGAGAAAGAGTGAATATCGATGAGATGCAGTTTGGGTTTATGCCAGGCAGGGGGACCACTGATGCCATATTCATTGTTCAACAGCTTCAGGAAAAATATATTGGAAAGAAAAGGGAATTGTATTTTGTTTTTGTTGATTTGGAAAAGGCCTTTGACAGAGTCCCTAGAGAGGTGTTGAAGTGGGCAATGAGAAAGCTAGGGTTGGAAGAATGGCTGGTTAGGGTGGTTATGGCCATGTACATGGGTGCTCGCACCCAGGTAAGAGTGAATGGAGCTTTGAGTGATGAGTTTTCCGTGAATGTTGGTGTGCATCAGGGGTCAGTTTTGAATCCCTTGTTGTTTATCATGATACTTGAAGCCCTCTCACGTGACTTCAGAGATGGACTTCCATGGGAGATGTTGTATGCTGATGATTTGGTGTTGATTGCAGAGAATGAAAAGGAGGCGGAGGAAAGATTTAAGAAGTGGAGAGATGGTATGGGGTACAAGGGCTTAAGGGTAAATGCAGATAAAACAAAAGTGATGATATCTAGGGTCGGTGGCAGTACAATCAGAGGAGAGGGAGAGTGGCCATATGCACTTTGCCACAAGGGTGTGGGAAGTAATTCAATCTTGTATAGTGTTTGTTATAAATGGGTGCACAAGAGATGTAGTGGTATTAGAGGTAGACTGCAAGATGATGCTGATTTCATGTGTGCGGCGTGTCGGGGAGAGCAGGTGGAGATTGTTAGGCGTGAGAGGGTTGAACTTGCAGGTGAGTCTCTTGAGTGTGTGGAGGAGTTTCGTTATTTGGGATACATGTTATGTGCCGGAGGTGGGGCTGGAGTTAGCTCGGTTGCTAGGGTGAGAAGTGGTTGGAAGAAGTTCAGGGAGCTGTTGCCTCTCCTGACACTGAGAGGACTCTCCTTACGTGCTAAGGGGTCTTTGTATGCAGCATGTGTTAGGAGTGTGATGCTGTTTGGTAGTGAGACCTGGGCAGTAAAGGAAGAGGATATTCGCAGGTTTAAACGTACAGAAATGATGATGATTAGGTGGATGTGCAGTTCGTCCCTGCGTGCAAGACCTGGGGGGGCTGGGTTTACGATGGAAGCGTTGAGAGGTAGGATGGGACTGGAGTGTATTGGTGTTGTGATGAGGAGAGGTAGGCTGAGGTGGTTTGGATATGTGGAGAGGATGGGGATGATAATTGGGTACAGAGGGTGAGAGGTGTTAATATTGGGGGAGGGGTAGACCGAGGAAGACATGGGATGAGGTCATTAAGTGTGACTTAAGGGTTGAGGGACTGAACAGGGAGGCTGCCGGGGATCGAGCAGCGTGGAGAGCCGCCATTAGGTGACCAAGGCCGACGCATGCAAGCATGTTGGAGCCTTGAAAAACGAAAACGAAAACAAACTAAGAAGATAAGGGTAGAGCGTATTCTAAGAAGATAAGGGTAGAGCGTATTCTTCTAAAATGTAAAAATTAAAGAACTTGATATTTTTTTAAATAGGCTTAACAGTAGCCCCCCCCCACTTTTTTTTTTTTTTTTTACCAACATAGTGAAACATTTTAAATTTTACTGGTTCTTTGTTTCAGGTATTATGAAATAAATTTCAGCTTAAATTATCTAGTTATTTTGAAACCATTAGTAAAATTTAGGTGCTGAAAAAAAAAATTCTTATAGACAAAATTGATAGAGTATTGCAGATTTGTTTAACCCACCCAGTCCCCCCGACGTACGATGCATGTCACCACTTTTTTTCACGCTCAGACCCACTTACATGCATCGTATGTCAGCCAATTGGAAGGCTTGTTGTCTGCACATTTTTCAAGATTCGCTGGTGATTTTTGGCAGGCTTATGTGGGAGACCTTCCTCTACCTGCTGTCAAGTGGGGATACTGGCTGGCCCCACTTGACCCCCCCCTTCCCCTTCCCCCCCACACTCGGCAATTCACCTGTTAGCAGTAACCTGGCCAGTAAAGACATGTTGCCCCATGGTCTCTCCAATGATGAAATTCACAGTGAAAGTGATTCCTGAGGTGGAGGACTAAGAAACAAAGAAGGTAGAGGAAGAAACAAATAGAAGTGATGAGGTGGTAATGTCGTAAAGGAAGGTGCCATATGCTGGGGTTTCTGGTGAGTGAACAATGCTTATATTGCCTATATTACTCTGTGAAAACCAATTTAGTCTTGTACTACACACAAATTCGTACCAAATAAATAAATACGTAATTTAAATTTGCCTGAGTTAGTTAACCCTCCCATAGTTTGTTTTCTTTGAAGCCACGTACCCTGAGAGAGAACGAAAGGTAAGGCTGACTGTCACCTGTAGCAACATTTATGGGCAATTTCTTTGTGAATTTTCGATGTTTCTCACCAAAAGTGGAGGTTTGAGCCAAAAAAAAAAGACAAGTTGAAAATCGGTCGGGTTTTGAGGGCGTGTTGGGTAAAAATTCGGTTGGGACTGGGCAGGTTAAGAAAGTCTGCAAATATTATCTCCGCCTGTTTAACAAAAACGTCTTCGTGAAGATTTACAGTCAGGCCTGCCCATTGAATTATTAAAGGGCCATGGTATTTCTGACCGTTCGAAGGTAGCATAATTATTAGTCATTTAACTGGAGGCTTGTATGAAAGGTTGAATGAATGATAGACTGTCTTAACAAAAAAAAAATGTATTTATCCTTAAAGTGAAAAGGCTTTAATATTTTAGAAAGACGATAGGACCCTATAAATCTTTACACCATATTTAGTATTAAGCTAGTTTGTTAGTATAAGGGAAAAGTACTAAAAAAGTTTTTTGTTGGGGCTTTTATTTTTTTTATATAAACAAAGATTTTTGATAATAAATGATCCTTTTTAAGAATTAAAAGTAAGTTACTTCAGGGATAACAGCATTATTTTTCTTGAGAGTCCTCATCGACAGAAGAGTTTGTGACCTCAATGTTGAATTAAAATTTCTTCATAATGCAACAGTTATGAAAGAAAGTCTGTTCGACTTTTTCAATTTTACATGATTTGAGTTCAGACCGGTGTGAGCCAGGTCAGTTTCTATCTTCTAAGAAGAAATAAACTATCTTAGTATGGAAGGATTGGATAGTTAAAATTTTATCTAATTTGAATATTATTTTGCCTAAGCAGCCAATTTTGCGTTTCAGTTTGACAAAGTAAAGGTTAATAAGTAGTCCCATCTAATTATTTTGTGTTCACAGTTATTGTTGTAAATTATTTAGTTTTAATTATTTGTATATTGATTGGAGTTGCTTTTGTAACACTTCTTGAGTGAAAAAATTTAGGGTATATTCAGATTCAAAAAGGACCTAATATCATAGGTTTTGTACCTACTTCAGCCATTTGCCGATGCTGTGAAGTTGTTTACTAAAGAGCAAACGATGCCTGCCATATTTAACTTTTTACTGTATTATGTTTCTCCTGTCTTTAGATTATTTATTTCTCTTTTGGTTTGGGCTGTTTTACCTTACCAAACTGGATTAGTAAATTTTAATACAAGAGTTTTGTTTTTCTTATGTTGTTTAAGTCTGGGAGTTTACTCAGCTATAAGAGCTGAGTGGGCCTCGAATTGTAAATATTCAATGTTTGGTAGATTGCAGGCTTGTTGCTCAAATAATTTCATATGAAGTAAGATTTGCCCATATTCTTCTTTCCTTTATTTTTTTTTTTATGGGTGGGTTTGATTTTGAGTTACAGTATTTGCTCACTTTCAAAAAGATAATTGAATAATTTGATTTACACTACCATTATCTTTGATGTGATTTGCTTCTTGCCTGATGGAGACTAATCGTACTCCGTTCGATTTTGCTGAAGGAGAATCAGAGGTTGTCTCGGGATTTAATACCGAATATAGGAAAGGGGTATTTTCTTCAATGTTTATAGCTGAATATGCAAGTACAGTATTCTTTTTACAAGAATATTATTTGTTTTAGTTTTTTTAGGAGCTAATTCTTGTGGATTATTCTTTTATTTTGCATTATTCGTATTTTCTTTTATTTTTATTTGAGTTCGAGGTACTTTACGTCGTCTAGGGTATGATAAACTAATATATTTGGCTTGAAAAAAGTTTCTCCCAGTTTCTCTTTTATTTACTTATTTTTATAGAAGTTAAATTATTTTGTTTTTCTATAGATTAGGGAGTACTTTAATAAAAATTGAAAGACAAGGTAAACACCTTCTCCCTAAGATTGCTAAGAATTCATCTTATCAGATGCTTTCAAAATACTTTTTTTTTTTTTTAAACTAAGCAATCAGTCTAGTATTATATCCCATCACATTGCTGTTCAAGGCATTATCAAATAGAATCTAAAATAAGAAATTGTTAAAATCTGGCCTGTAGTATACTAGTCATATCATCGTATATAAAGGCATGCTTTTATGTAATACATTGGCAGTGATCACCTAATTGTGGCTGTCCACGCTGCTGAGATCACGTAACAATAGTAGCAACACAGAACATATATAAACCTCTAATTAGATGTTTCTTGTGTCTCTACAGCACTGTGGATTGGTAGAGGCTTGAATTTAAAGTCACTGCATGACAGTATTGTGATACCAACCTTAACATATGGAAGTGAAGCTTTGACATCATTGATAGGACACAAGTCAAGTGTGAGAGCTGTGGGAATGAGTTATATGTTTGAGAGGAGCATGTGGAGTTACATGGAGAGACATACAGATAAATGAGGAAGTGAAGGAGTGTTGTGGTGTGGATGTGGATGTGATAGAAAGTGTTAGGAGAAATACATTGAGGTGGTTTGGCCATGTGGAGAGGATGGAGAGCAAGAGACTAACAAGGAAAGTGTATGCGAGTGAGGTGGAGTGGGGAGAGAGAGGGAGAGGCTGAGGATGAGATGGAGGGATTGAGTGGAGAGGAATATGAGTGAGGGGGGTGTGAGCTGGGAGAAGGGCAGTGAAATGGCTTTGTACAGGGTGACATGAAGGTGATTTGTATGTGGCCACCCCTTATAGAATTGAGGCATCCTGTAATAGATAGATAGATAAACTTAATATTGGTCTTTCATGAATAAAATGGAATGAAAGACAGACAGTCACAGCAAATGTAAACACTGAGTGATCCTCTTCACTCTGTTAGCAGACATGGAGGCATCATCATCCGCTACCTGGGAGGCTGTGTAGGCTGTGTACGCACATTTGACACGATTTCCAAGTCACAAGTTTCAGTGTTTCACACACAAAAAGTTATCACTTCACTTTATCACACACTTCACTATTTATTAAGTACTTGCACTGTTACTTGGTGATAGCAGTGGTGTTCCAATGGCCTTTCATGCACAAAATGGAATGAAAGGCAATCACAGTGAATGCAAACACTGGACAGCCATGTTTGTTCAGACAGTTGACTGTCAGGTTGTGGGTGTCACTGTGTCCGCACAAGATTCATGGAGGCGGCCATCATTATAGCGAAATTGTGACCTGTTTTTTTTCATTACGGTGTTCCTGTAAAGGATGTAACTTTTGATATATCTTTGTAGATTTCTGTCATATAACTAACAGTCATATTTTGAGACGACTGTCGAAATTTATTCAGTTGTGATAGGGTTTATGTTGTGTGGGCCTCATCTAATTTGAGCCACATGCCACATTTCATTTTATTTTTGCATTTTTATGTGGTGTATGTTAGGTGATAGGTAGCATTTATATGTTTGCACTGGTGAGTCAGTAAAAGCAGAATAGTCCCAGTATTCATTCTGTGCAGTTAGTAACTCAGTTCTTTAACCCGCCGAGTCCCAACGACGTACGATGCACGTCGCTACTTTTTTCTGCGGACAGACCCAATGACGTTCATCGTACGTCACGCAATTGCAAGGACCATTGTGTGCACATTTTTCAACATTCATGGGTGTTTTTTGGTAGGCATATGTGGGAGACCTTCCTCTACCTGCTGTCAAGCGGGGATACTGCCTGGCCCCTCCTAACCCCCCCTTACCCCCCTCCCCCCACACTGGGCAATTCACCTGTTAGCAGTAATCTGGCCAGTAAAGGTATGTTGCCCGACGGTCTCGCCAATGATGAAATTCACAGTGAAAGTGATTCCTGAGGTGGAGGACAAAGAAACAAAGAAGCTAGAGGTAGAAACAAACGGAAGTGATGAGGTGGTAATGTCGTAAAGGAAGGTGCCATATACTGGGGTTTTGGGTAAGTGAACAGTGCTTATAAACGCCTGTATTATTGTGTGAAAACCAATATAGACTTGTACTACACATAAATTCGTACCAAATAAATGAAATAAACATGTAATTTAAAGTGGCTTGAATTAGTTAACCCTTCCATAATTCGTTTTTTTTTTTTTAGCCAGGTACCCTGAAAAAGAAGGAAAACATAAGGTTGAGTGACACCTGTATCAACATTTTTTTACCTCAGGATCACGATTAGTGGTAGGTGGTGGCGACCATCATCCACTCACTTGATGTAGTGCTGCCTACTTCTTCCTTAGCCTTTATCATTCTTTTTCTGTGCCTGCCCTCCTTTCTTCCTATTTCTCCTATATTTCCTGTCACTTCTTACTGCTTTTCTTTCCTTTACAGGTGGCATTACATTGAGTGACAAGCCAAATGGTTTCCTGTAAGCCAAGAAACCATTTACAACGCTGGGTGGTAACCATATAGCCAAACCATACGTGCTCCGTATGTGTCAACAAGTGGGTTGGTGGAGGGTTAGTGCCCCTCCCCGTAAAAAAAAATAACTCAAAGTCAAATGGCCACCCCTTACGGGATTATGGTGTCTGGCAATAGGATCGCGATTTCACTATGAATTTTTGATGTTTCTCACCAAAAGTGAAGGTTTCAGCCAAAAAACAAAATATCGAAAATCGGTCGGGACCTGGGGGTAGGCTGGGTAAAAAACCGGTCGGGACTGGGCGGGTTAAAGCCACGATAGACATTACAGTAAACTCTCGAAAATTTGGCGTAATGGAGCCAAAGGCCTGCCGGATACTGCCAAAATGCCAGATTATGCAAAAGTCCCCCCTAGGGGCCCCAAACCCCAAACCCTGTAACACTTATCCACTGTCTAACCCCTACAAAACGCTTTAAAATGTCAAAACAGCTTATAAGCATTCATGATAATACTGTAATGTACTGTTATATACAATGTAACTTATGTACAGAAGCAGTTTTATGTTGATGGGGATAATATCAAAGTCCCTTCAGCCACGTACACCCGTTTTCTTTTACCCGACAATACTGTATAAACACATGCTTTGTAAAACCCTTACCAAACACTACATGTCGTCAAAAAACAGCTAAAATACATTGATGTTCTGTGAAGTACACTTTAATTTTCTGTGCAGAAACACATTTCATGTTGATAGTTGTGATGATGATTATGATGATGATAGTGGTGGTAATTTAAAGACATTATTGGAGAATACTGTAAAATAATGCCCAAAATAAACAA
This sequence comes from Birgus latro, assembly GCA_018397915.1. NCBI lineage: Eukaryota > Metazoa > Arthropoda > Malacostraca > Decapoda > Coenobitidae > Birgus > Birgus latro. Next base: position 19,939 of record JAGKTI010013741.1, read on the forward strand.
TCAAAGCATTAAAAAATGGGAAAAACATCAGTAAAGTGAAGCATGCTTCACTGTACTGTACAGAACAGTGTACACCATACTGTACTTTCATCAATCGAAATTCTAGCAGGTGACTCCACCACACTGAACAAAACAAAGCTGCAGTCACGTAGTACAAGGACAAACTTCACTTTGGAAGAAACAGATGCCTAAATGATTTTATATTTTGTGTTTACAATTCCTTGGTAACAGGATCACAGTATTTTGCTTAGTAAAATAAACACATTTTCATTAACTCTTCTTGTTTAGAAACACAGTTTAATCGACTTTACTTTCCAATACAATTTCATTGGCGCTTTAGCAGAATCCAGCAGTCACTTGTGCAGTGCATGTACACTTCAGAACACTCGACAATTGACTTAGAGTACAATGTAGGCTTGTTTGTATATCGGGACCATAGCGGCAGAGGAATACAGTGGAGACTGAGAGAACATCCACCTGCCTGCTGCCAGCTAATGAAAAATCTGCATTAGAATTCTCCCTCCCCTGCCTTAGCCAATCAAATCTCTTCTACTCCCTACCACTGCTTCTCCCCTCCCTACACTCCACCAACACCCTGTGACCTGCAAGGCCCACCAACTGGCAACCCTCCCTCCCTCCCTTCCTCCCTCAACACTCCACCACTTTCATATTACAGTACAGTATAAACCCATGAGGGAGGGGGGAGTGAGCTGGGGGGAGGGTAGCCAAATGGTGGGTGACAGAGTGACTTGGAGCCATTTTGTCTCCAGCCACCCTTTGCGGGATTAGGGTGTCGGGCTATAGATAGATAGATAGATAGATAAACTCATTCTTTTTGTGTATTTCTTTATTTTCTTTTTTTGTGATAATGGCTGGATGTTTGATAACAACTGTCTCATGCCAGATAATAATGTACTTTTATCCAGAAGAAAGGGTCCTTCATGCCGGGAAATGTCAAAGATTTTATGCTTACTGTCAGATACCATTTTAATTTAGCCATTGGCTATGCTGGATAACACAGCACTGATTAATCTGGAGTGTATTGCTATGTTGACTTTAGAAGTAGAAGTTTTCATTAATGAAAGGAAATGAATGTTGCCAAATTGATGCCTGTAGGGTGTGTGATCATTTTACTAATTCATGTGCAATGCATATACTGTAAAGTGAATTTTGTGGTGAATATTGCTGTTATTTTATTTCAGGGAAAGGTGCAGGTGATACCAATGAGAAAGAGGTGACAGGGTCTGAGGATGAGCCAGCACTGATGGAAGTGCCAGCCTCAGCTGGAGCAGGAGGTGGGGGCATTGAACAGGACCCCAAGTTGCCTGATGTATCCACAGCAACAGATATTCAAGGAGTGGGGAGTGTGTGTCCAACAGTGCCTTCACAAATCCCTCATGTCACCACCACCTCACATGCAGAGGAGCCAGAGAGAAACTTATTACCTGGTGTGGAGGAGAGCAGTGATAAACAGTGTACCAGTACCAAAGTCCTTCCAGACCTCCTCAGTGAGAGCTCGGCTAGTGAAGTAAATAACAGAGAGCCAGGACTAACCACAGACAGATATGATAGTAAGAGTGCAGCTGTTGCGAACCAATTAAGTGTCAGTATTGAAAATGAAGGAACTAGGGAAAAAGAGTGCAGTGGTGTTTGTGGCTGGATATCCCAAGGAGAGTCGGTTCTGCCTTCCATGGGGATCTTACCAGATGCTGAGAAGACTGCCCCCCAAGCCTCTCAGCCACAGAGATCACAGCCACCAGGAGCTGCGGTGGCAACTACGCGCCCTGCTGAACCTCGTCCCACAGACCCCTCTGAAGTGGTTCACAAGATTAAAAAGATAAAGTGGCAAGATATAGAGGTTCCCATCATCACACAAAACAACAATGGCCCATGTCCATTGCTGGCCATTGTTAATGTTATGATTCTTAAGGTAAACACAGCAAGGTGTAGCATGTCCAGTAATTATATACCTTTTATAGATCTAGGTATATATGTTAATCCCAAACAGTTGAATATCCAGGTATTATGCTGAATGTCTTGATTTTTTTTTTTTAAAGCACATTCAAGCAACTATACCAATTTTATACTAATAAGGCCTAGAAGTCACACCCACTTTCTGTGTCTGAAAACAGCTGATTGGTCCATACAAAATGTTTGTTCAGCTGCCCATTTGTTTGTATTAAATGAGTTGACAGTTCGTAAACAGACCAGATTTTCTCTACAGTAATGTTATTAGGAGTATAACAGAACAAATTATTTCAAGACATTAGCACGTTAGAGAGGATATTAAAAATAAAAAATATGTGCCACTAACGGTCGAAGTCAAGGATGCATGCTCACTTTCGAATGAAGCCTATTCACTATTTCTTTTATTGTAACAAACCTAATGTAGGTACAAACAAATGACACTAACCATAAGGTACAGTATTCAGTGAACTACAGTTTGTACAACAAAATGTATCCCAAATCATTGTATAACTCATAAAACTCTCTTATATAAGCGGAGTCCACAGGGCGGTAAACCACAGTGATGACGGTTTTCAAATGTAAATTTTTCTGCTGCTCATGTTATAAATATCTTTGTAAGCAGTGTATCACGAAATTAAACAGGCAACTTACGGTACTCTCTCTCTCTCTCTCTCTCTCTCTCTCTCTCTCTCTCTCTCTC
>JAGKTI010013742.1:0-22603 GCA_018397915.1 Birgus latro
ACTGGCGATCAGAAAGAAGGTTGTGACAGGAAGGATGCTTTAAGATTTTTCTGTTAAGAACTGACTCGAGAACTTTTGAGACACAGGATATTAAAGCAATTGGACGATAGTTAGAGGGCTGAGAATGGTCACCCTTTTTTTGGGACTGGCTGAATGCGAGTAAACTTCCAGCAAGAAGGAAAGGTACAAGTTGATAGAGTTGAAAGAGTTTACCTAGGCAGGGTGTAAGCACAGACGCAGAGTTTTTGAGGACAACAGGAGGGACTCCATCAGGCCCATATGCCTTGTTAGTATTGAGGCCAGTGATGGCAGAAAATACATCAGCTGAAGAAATTTTAATGTCAGTCAGAGGGGGGAAGTGATGGAGGAACAGCACCGGAATCGTCTAAGGTGGAATTGGAGGAGAAAGTCTGAGCGAAGAGAGCTGCTTTATCAGTAGAAGAAATAGCTACAGAGCAATCAGAGTAGAAAAGAGGAGGGAAGGATGATGAGGTAAAGTTGTTCGAAAGGTTGTTGGCAAGGTGCAAGAAGGAGCGAGAAGAAATCGAGTTGGAGGGTTGGGAACATTTACCACGGATGAAATTATTTTTAGCAGAGCAAAGAACAGACTTAGCGCGATTTCGGGCAAAAATATAAAAAAGATCTGATTCAGGGGAGGGCTGGCTTTGGTACATTTTATAGGCCCTCTCCTTGCTGCGGACAGCATTAGAACAAGCGTGATGAAACAAATGCTTTCTTGCATTAGTCAGAGGATATGAGAAAGGAATGTATGCTTCCATGCCCAATAGAATAACCTCCGTAATGCGCAAGGCACACTCAGATGGCTCCCGGGCATGGAAGCAATAAGCATTCCAAGGAAAATCAAAGAAGTACTGCCTTAGGGCCTCCCAATCTGCAGCTCCAAAGTGCCACAGGCGGCCTTTCTTTGGAGGGTTCACAGGCTGTACCGGAGCGATAGGACAGGTTAAGGTAATAAGGTTATGATCGGAGGAGCCCAATGGAGAGAAAAGATTAACAGCGTAAGCAGAAGGATTAGTTGTTAGAAAAAGGTCAGGTATATTGGAACTCTTCCCAAGGCGGTCAAGGATACGGGTACGGTGCTGTACAAGCTGCTCTAGGTCATAAAGGATAGAAAAGATGTAGGCTTGTTCACCAGGTGGACCAGTGAAAGGAGAGGAGAGCCAAAGGTGGTGGTGAACATTGAAATCTCCTAGAATGGAGATTTCAGAGAAAGGAGAAATGTATAGAATGTGTTCCATCGTAGAAGTAAGATAGTCAAAGAATTTTTGATAGTCAGTAGAATTAGGAGATAAGTAAACAGCACAGATATATTTAGTCAGAGAATGACAGGAAAGCCGAAGCCAGAGAGTAGAGAATTCAGAAGAATCAAGTTCAGGAACACGAGAGCAAGATAGATCGTTGCGTACATATACGCAACAGCCACCTTTGGCTTTGAAANGAGAATAGAGAAAGTAGGAGGATACAGAAAAGGGTTTGCTGTCAGTTGCCTCAGACAGCTGAGTCTCAGTGAGAAAGAGAAGGTGAGGTTTAGAGGAGAAGAGGTGGTGCTCGACAGCGTGAAAGTTAGAGGAAAGGCCGCGAATGTTACAGAAATGAAGAAGGAGTGAGTCAGACAGTGGTTCCAGGCAGCTCTTTGAGTCGTCACCGGGAGAGGGGCGGATGGTGGGGGCATTTATGGCCCCCCCCCCTGGGGACTCCAAGGCATGGTTCACGTGTGCCATTTTTTTTTTTTTACATATTTTGAAAAGGAAGTGTAGTGTGTAGCATGCATGTAGTTTGGTGTTGACAGTTAAACTTGTACTGGAGAGCATGCTGGCCTACTCTCTGTGTTACTGAGACACTGAAAAAGTTCAGCAAAGGGGGATGGTCAGGAACTAGTCCTGGGGGCTGATGAAACGGGAGCTCCAGCTCTCCCTGTCATCAGCCTTCCATCCACCTTGGGAGTACTGCCCTGCTCGACTGGTGTTAGGAGAGTTTTGCACGCCTGCCGTAACAGGGAGGGATACGAACAGACATTTCAGAACAGCAGCGATCACTGATGTAGAGATAGAAGAGGGACAGCAATGCAACACTGCAGCAAAAAAAAAAAAGGTTGAAGGAAATCGATAACAGGAGGGAAGTTGAAACAAAAAGCCTTTGATTCTACGCATTTAGAAGCTGCAGTACTCCACAGAGGGACGAATATTGTCCCTGTATGAAGTCAGCAGCTCCGCTGGAATATATGCAAAGCATGGAATCTGTCTAGCACATATAATCTCTGAGAAGCGGATTTTGAGATGAACATAAAGCGAATTTTCCATGACAGATCCTGAAAAGAAGTTACCTAAAGGATACCGAATGATGATGACGATGTTAAAGTGAGGTGTGTACTACTGATAATGTTCCTTTGGAAGATTTGGTGGCGTAAAAGTTCGAGGAGCTGAGTTTCTGATGCATTAAGGACAGCAGTTTCTTTCATCTCAGTAAACAATAACATGTCAAAAACTAGGTTTGCCATCCTCTCATCTTATGATAGTTAAAGTACTTGTTATGATCGACGTCATGTGAGGTGGGTGGATAAGTGAAGGGTGGAGTCATCAACATAGCCTGAAGCAGAGAGAGCTAAACTGCAGCTCAAAGGTTATCGATGAATATGAGACAGGAGACAAAGGACAGTGCCCACAAGAACGACATCATTGATAGTTTTAGGACAGTAGTCGTTTACAATGCAGCTATAGACCTGCCAGAAGGAATTCTAGAAATAAAGGCACCTACACAAGAACTGAGCCAGTAAGAGTGCAGCTTGGAAACAATATTAATTTTGTGACTGACTTTTTCGAAAGCTTTTGCGTGTTTCGTGCAATAGCCTAGGTTTCACAACATGCTCGAATGGAAAATGATCAAGGGTGAATGGAATGCGACAGGATCGCTAGTGTGGCGGCCCTGACGAAACCAATACCAATGGTCAGAGAAAACTTTTTGACAGAAAAGGTGTTTCATAATTCTACTACTGAGGAAAGACTCCCACATACAGCAAGGGGGTTGGGAACGGCCACCCTTCTTCGAGGTGGGTAAAAAAACAAACTTCATGCAACAGGGAAGTAGCAGGTTCACAGACAAACATGAAAAAAGTGTATTATGGTCTTCTTGTAACAATGATGAAGGCGATGGCAAGCATACATTAGGGGAACAACAATGACTGCTTATGTGTCTGAATAATACTCATACTCAGACACTCACATCACATATACGCGACTCTCTCTCCCTCTCTCTCTTTCTCTCTCTCTCTCTCTCTCTCTCTCTCTCACCCTCACACACACACACACACTAACACACAGACAGACAGACAACACCCGAGGTAACCGAATTACGTGTCATGGACCCCTAGGGAGATCCGCCCCAGACCAGCGCATTTTAGTTACCCATCACATTTTCACATATTCAGGGTGGGGCAGGGGGAATGGGGGACTAGGGGAGATAGATAAAAGAAATGGGTAGATAGACAAGGAGAGAGAGAGAGAGAGAGAAAGAAACTATATAGGCTTCTCGAGGATGGGGACAGGAGGAAGAGGGGGAATGGGGAAGGAGAGGATAGATATAGGTACATAGATAGACAGATAGAAATGGACAGAAGAAGATAGACAGAGAGAGAAATATTTACCACTAATCTTTCCTTATTACTTGCCCATCACATTCTCACACAGTCGGGGTAGAGGTGGGGTGGATAGGAGGGGATAGATTGATAGGTAGGTAGGTAGATAGATAGAGAGACCGGGCAGCAGAGAGAGAATGAATGTTAGAATGAATGAAGGAATGAAGGAAGAAAAAAAGGAAAGCTAGATTGGATTGAAAGTTTAGATACACCGCTACTTGAGACATAAGTAAATATTTATAAAGAGTTACACCTCATATTCTTATACAGTGGTCTGGGGGTAGGGAGCAGAGTGAAAGTGAGGGATTAGAGGGGAGAAAGTGAAGTTATAGAGTAATACATAGGAAGACGGATTGATAAGCAGACTTTATAGGTGAACAAAGACAAAACAGATAAGCAAATAGAGAGATTGATGGATAGATAGATAGAAGATAGATAAACAGATTGACAGTTCGACATAAATGTAAATATGTAACAGGAATTTTGTTTCCGGAGGTACACAAGGATAACTGAGTAGGCTAATAGATGTAAATAGATTAATACGGAAGCGTAGATAGATATTTGCCACTGAGCAGCCCGTCATAATTATCATTTACATTCCATATAAACAAGAAAGGGGGAAGAGGGAAAGAGGAGACAGGAGGGTGAGGGGAACGGGAGAAATGGGAGGGGGATGAGGAGGGAAAAGGGGAGGGAGAGGGAAGGAGGAAGGGTGAGAGGAATGGGGGAGGAAAGGAGGGAACGACAGATGTTTGGAAAGACAGACAAATTGACAGACACACAGATGGAGACATGCAGATAAGCAAAGACAGAAGTAGAAATCCAGACAAAGACAAAACGAACAAGACAGAAACCAAAAAAAAAAAAACATACTGAGAAGACAGAATGGCTAAGAAAAAGACAAACTCAGAAAGACAAAGAAACAGAGAAAGGCAAAGCGCAAAGACACTCTATAGACAAAGATACAAGACAAATGAAGGTAAATACTCTATAGAAAGACAAAGAGGGAAGACAAAGACCTCGGCAAAGACAGAAAACAAAAATTAATGAGAAACAAAGATAGAAATACAGAAAAGAAGGGCAAGACAAACTCAGAAAAAGACAAAGACAGAAAGACAAAGACCAGGTTAGAGAAAAAAGACAGGGGCAATAACTAAGACAATGATAAAGGCAACAACGAAGACAAAGAAAAGAGAGATACGCAGGCAAGAATGGAAGGCAATAAACAAGTAAATGCAAGAAAATAAAGACAAGGCAATGATAAACAAAAAGACAAAGTTGAAGACACAAACAGCAAAGACTAAAGACAGACAGACAGCCGATCAGACAGACAGAGGTATAAGACTCCTGGATTATATATGTAAGTAATTTTTATTCCCTTCCTTTCCGTCATTCCCTCACTCCCCCTTCCCCCATTCTTTTCACTCTCTCCTTCATCTATCCCTCTCTTCCCCTCACTCTCTCCCCCATCCCTCCATTTCTCTCACTCTCTCCTTCACCCCTACCTTCCATCCTGTTACTCTCTTTTTCTCCCCTACCTTCCTTCCTATCACTCTCTCCTTCATTCATTCCTTCATCTCACCCTCCTTCATTCCTCCCTCTCTTCCTCTCACTCTCTCCTTCATTCCTCTCTCTTCTTCCTTCCTTCCTTCAACTTTCATATCCTCATTTCCTCGTTTACCCCCACGTCTATCCTGTCTTTCTTGTCCCTCTCCTTAAATTACTTCCCCTTGTTACTGGTATCTATAGAGCAATGGCTGGGAAGAGAAGCTGCTGGGATTTACCTGAGCACTTCTGAGCACCTTACATGAGCAGCTGACATGAGCACATCTGAACACCTTACATGAGCACCTGACATGAGCACCTCTGAGTATCTGACGTGAGCACTTCTGAGCACCTGACATGAACACCTCTGAGTATCTGATATGAGCACCTTACATGAGCACTTGACATGAGCACCTCTGAGCATCTTACATGAACACCTATGAGCATCTTATACGAACACCTTACATAGCACCTCTGAGCACCTTCTATGAGCACCTCTGAGCACCTTATATGAGCACCTCTGAGCACCTCTGAGCACCTCTGAGCACCTGACATGAGCACCTCTGAGCACCTGACATGAGCACCTGACAGATTCACGTAGTTAAAGCTGTGTATGATAAACACACATATATAAGGCCTTATTGTTACACCTGAGTGCGAAAAGTTATTTAAATGGAACACATTTATTGTTAAAATGGGATTAGTCTGCATCCCACGATCCAAGGCTCCTTTTCTCGTCTATTAGGAAAGCTCCCTAATACCTCTTCCTTAGCAATTTATTTTTGGATATGGCTGGTTAATATTTTTTTGTGTTCTTTTAAGCAGAGTATGGCGATATGGGAAAGATTTTTTTTTTTTAGAAGGTAAACAGGGGAAGGAAAAACAAATGAATGAAAAGAATAATCCATACACCAGATTACAAGTGACCTCCATTCATAAAAAATCTGTAACAGCTGGACTTGAGCATCCGTAGGTTGAAGTTTGGGGGAAAAGCACTTAAGGGAAGCGAGTTCCAAAGAGATGAAGTTCGGGAAATAAAAGATTCTGATAGGCAGGAGTTCTGCAATATGGCAGCGTGACAGTCCAGTCATGAGCGCTGCCAGATGCCCGCGTAGCACGAGTGAAGGCATGGAGAGGTGGCACAATGGATGCAACTTCTTCTGAGCTTTTGCCATAAAAGTATCTATAAAATAATGCAAGGGAGGCAACATTCTTTCTTACTTGTTGGGGTGGTAGTTCATTTGTAATAGCAGGGTTATTAATACTTTTAACAGCTTTGTTCTGAATTTTGTCCAGTTGTTTTAGTGCAACCTCTCCACACTTACTCCACAAGGGTGAGCAATATTCCAGCTGAGAGTGCACATGACTCGTGTAAATTATAGCTAACTGCTCGTCAGTGACAAAGTTGTGGATTCTGTATAATAATCCAGATTTCTTTGGAGCGGTTTTAGCAACTGATCTAACATATGAGGTCCAGCTGAGGGCATTCTTAAGTGAAACACAGATAATTTCAGTGTTTTTAGAGATTGGAATATTAGTAGCCCTGAAGGTAATATTGGAATCAGGCAATATCTGTCTATTAGTAAAGTGTATATGTTTTCTTTTCCTGGAGTTAAATGAGACAGTGTTAGTTTGTCATCATTCTGTGATCTTGGGTTGGAGATTGCTGTACTGAGTTGTGAATCAGACATATATACAGGTATTAAACTTTGAGAATGGGTGTTTAAATGTGAATGAACTGTGAAGTGTTGAGTCATCTGCAAATGAGTGCATGGGATTATGGGTGAAAGAAAAGGGACCATTAATATGAATTAGAAATAGGGTTGAAGCCTGAACTGAACCCTGGGGCTCGCCGGCATTAATCGAGTGGAAATTGGAGTGTACATCATCTACTTTTACTCTTATCTTTCTATTGCTGAGATATGAGGAAATCAGTGGAACAAAAGATGATAGGTCATAGCAAGGGAGTTTGGATAACAGGGAATGGTGACACAATCTGTCAAAAGCGTCAGACATATCAAGGGCTATTGCATGTGCTTCTCCATGTTGGTCAGTTGACTGATGGATGGTATGGGTCAGGAGACTGAGTATATCAACAGTGGATCTTTCGTGTCGAAAATCATATTGTATGTCAACAATTAAGTTGTTATGTTCAAGATGTTTCACAATATGCTTATTAATTCTCCCCGGCAAGGGGAGTATGTTTTTACTCCTGTTTGTCACTTTGTTTGTTTGTCTGTTGGCAGGATTACTCAGAAATAAAAGAAAGATTGGGACCAAATTTTTTGAATAGATAGCCCGTGTCCCAGGGAACAATCGATTATTTTTCGCAGAACGATCAGGAATGTATTACAGATCCTGGATCCGGAAAACATTTTTTGCGAAACCCTAATCATTGATGAGAAAACCTAACCAATTATGAAGAGTGGTTTGGAAATTATGTTGCCCTTGTCAGAGAGATGCGCTCCACTGAGTACCTCTCTAGTTACAATCTCATATACTTCACCAAGAGATGTGACAGCTATTGGTCTGTGATCAGAGGGGTCAGTGGAACTTAGTTTCTTCGGAAATGGGTGGATATTGACTTACTTCCAAGAATCAGGGAATGAAGAAGTACGCATATATAGTCTGAATAATTTAGAACAGGATTAGTTTCTGGGGAACACTTTTTCAAAACAGTTAGAGGAATTCCATCTGGGCCTGGAGCTTTGTTGATTGGTATATTGTCTATGATGAATTTTACGTTCCTAGTCAGTATCTTGAGAGCAGCAATTTCGGGAAAGTCAAGTTCTGGCTGACTTCTTCTGAGGTAGAGTTTCTGGCAAATGTACAGGCATGGACGTTCACTTTTCCACACGGTTCTTAATAGTGTTACTATCTGAAGATTTTAGTGGGGGAATGGACGATGACTTGTTAAGTTATTATTCAAAGAAATGAGAGTTGACCAGAATACTCTAATTTCATTACGATTATTTAATAGCTAGGATGTTTGGTTGTGGAGAAAGTTTGATTTTGCGAGATTTATCACTGCTTTTGCAAGGTGTCTAGCAATGTTAAATTGACTGAGCGATTCAGATGTTTTTTTTATTTTAAGTAAAAGTTATATGCTAAGGTCTTTTGGGTCATTGATCTAGCACAATTGCTGTCAAATCATTTTGGAGAGTCCAGTCTTTTACTAGACTGTTGACTGGGCACGACAATACCATACCAGCTTGTATTAAATCAATAATGTGTGACTGGGTAGAACTGATGTCATTAGAGCAGAAAGACTGCCATGGAATGTCAGCATCCATCCCAGTCTGCCCTATCAAAATGCCATCTGGTCACCTGACAGGTTCAGAACGGGGAGGTTTGGGGCAACTGAATGATGAGGATTTGATGAGGTCGTGGTCGGAGGATCCAAGTGCTGCCAGTACTTCTGTATTGATCTGGATTATTTGTCAAGAATACGTCCGAGAGGTAGGCGTTATGATCAGGACTATCTGGTATTCTTGTTGGTTGTTTCACCAATTGCGTGAGATTAAATGATTCTGCAAACAGCTCGCATTCTGGACCAGTATCATCAGCCCAGGCAGTATGCTATAACCATGGACGCTAAAATCACCCAAAACGGTAATTTTAGTGGTAAAGGTGAAGTTAAGGTTAGTTAACTGGATTCTGAAGAAACATTTGGGAAGTGACAATCTGTACAGATATGTTTGGTAATATTTGGGTATTTTAGTTTATATAATAACCAAAGTTAGCTGAAGTGGGTTCAAAATAGTGTCAACTGCAAACTCAGACTTGATATAACAACAGGTCCTACCCTTCTTAGGGAAGTTTGTGAGGAGATGGTAACCAGGAAAACAAAATGGGGATATGTCAGTAGAGGGAGAGATTTTGGTTTCATTGAGGGACAGGGCTAGAATGTATATAGATTGGAGGAAAAAGTGAACGGAATTCAGATTGGTATTAAGACCACGGATACCAGTGAAATATGAGGCCAAACCCGCGCTTCTGCACTGTCGAGCATGAACAGTGTTTGTAACAACGTTGTCGGCACAGGCGTAGGGTAATGAGGTGTAATAAACAAAATAAATCGCTTAAGAAAAGTTTTAGGGTGCTTCCACAACTGACTAGAATACGGGCCCAGGATGTAGTCAGCAACAATGGAGAGTAAACGACAATTTGATAGATAATGCTTCAGAAAATGTCGTCAAAAATTTAAGGTTTTCTAATGTTTTCGAGCTCTCAGATTAATCATTATAGCCTCTAGTATGTTGTCATCAGGGTGGTTTCATCCTGGACAGGGCAACAATGATCAGAGCTTAGTCGCTTTTATCTAACACCTGCAAACCCATGTAAAAGCAGTTTCGAGATAATCGTGTCTAATGATCTGGTTTACTATCTCCAGGCGCATTGGTAAAGTTATACCAAAAGCTTTCAGACACAAAGATTTACACAATATAGGATATTTTACATCCTACCATACCCTCGTACCTGCAAGAATAAATGATAAACAAAACAAAAACAGTAATGGAACAATACTCATCTCACAATGGCCGCTGACTGGCTCTGGGAATGGCGTCACATAAAGTTCAAGTCATTGATTGGTCGTCTGGGCTGCTCCTGGTCGTCCATATTTCATCTTACATCTTAGTATCTGACGACGCCAAAGACTGTTCCGCAGGTAGAAAAGATTATACAGTTTAATAGTAAGCTTTGAGCCCGGAAAAGCTTAGCAAAATTCACTTTAACCCAGATATTCATAGCTGGATCTGAAACTAACAGTGATAAAGAACCTTATAGAGGATATTAGAACATTGCATCACGTTACTGAATGCTGAATTAAGAATCTAAATAAAAAATATTCTATTAGCGTGAGACCCAACATTTTCTCGATTTATTTTCAACTTTGTGTGATTCATGAGAAATTTATACGTGCTGCAGTAATAAGTCACTTGGTGCTGGAGGGGGACGCCTTCCGGAGGTGGTGCCCATACACCCGAACAAAGGACATTCCCGAATGCACAAACGTTCCCCAACTCCCCCTGCCTCACTAAATTAGATTGTGGGCTGCAGCATTAGTTTCCCGGGTTCATCAAGACCCTGACAGAGGAAATGGCGCTAGCTGCACCCTTACTGCAGCAGGTCGAGCAGTTACTACCGTGCACCACCGACCCAGAGCAGATAAAGTCATCCAGTTGGAATTACGAACAGAACACAGAAGAACGTGAGCTCAGTTCCTCGACGAAAAAATAAAAATAGGTCATGCGGAGATGTGCCCCTCAAACAGAGCTCCCATGATCACTACTCAGTTATTCCAGGACCGTCCCCTTCAGGATGTCCCAAGACGCACAACGTGGCCAGAAGAGATCTCACTGACGGAAAACCTCTATGACAACCCTGCGGCCCTCACTGACCCCAGCATTCGTGCGAGCCACCGGTGTGAACGTCTGAGTGGAAACGATTAAGGAACAGAAAGAGGAACTGTCTTATGGCTGGAATAAATATAGGTTTCTGTTCCTGTTAACGTCACACACTGTCACCAAAACAAAAAAACAACTGGCATTCTACTAGGGTAATACCAATCGATTTTATTTGGCTGATTGAGTCATAGGAACCTGAGAAAATTGAGATGGACACACTGTAATAGCTGGAGGGTCTGGAAGGTGGGAAAGGGAGCTTGATTGTATGCCATCGTATTCTTATATTTCCGTAATACTTTGTTCTATAAAATTAAGGCCACACTACTTAGTAATTCTCTCTCTCTCTCTCCCTCGTACCCAACCAGCCTGAATCTGGTGTAAAATTATATAGCAATTACTAGAGACTATTAATTACCCAGGCAAATATTACACCGCTATTATCTACGCGTGCAATGAAGGCTGTGACCATTACATAAACACCTCCACACCAACATGAAGCTTGTGTACATGTAATAGAGTACATTTAATAAAGTGGTGTAGTACAATTAACAAAATTCATGCACTGCGTCCCACCTGGAGAATAGCTCTTACATAACGTCTACTTATTTCATTACTCAGTGTCGGCTTCTTCAGCTCTTAATGACGAGAGATGGCTACAAAGCTGGAAATAATCATTTGAAGGTAGAAAACACAACAGTTAAGATGTCGATTTTCGACTGCCACGAACTGCTCAGATAAGAAAACTTTACATACATTGTTATGAAAATATTGCTTACTAAGGTGATTCAAAAGTATCTGGCCGACTCTGACACTCTGCTTATCGAAAGTTCAGTACTGCATGTATTCAGTCAGCAAAATTTCCCTGTAGAGGGTCCAAGCTGGCCCAAAATTGTCATCTCAATAAATATTTTCTTATAAGGGTATAATTATCCTTATATCTATAATTTTTAATAACATCGTCAGAGGGTCAATAATCTTATCAAACCTCGTTACAGTACAATTTTTTTCCCCCGTTAATTTTTGCTTCTTCAGATAATTTGCATCACGTTTGTTTAAGACCATTCATACTGAAAGGATTTAAGGAGGCCATATCTAACCCTCCTCCTGTCTGAATTTATGTCTATAGCTAAATAAAAAGAAGATAAGAGATATAAAAAATGAAAAGGAGAAATTGCGTACTTGGATAATTAGTAATCCGGTAGCAGTTGTTGCAACCCCTGGCTAATCTGAATGTGAAACTGGTGGTCTGCGGGTTTAAGTTCCTCTTCTGCAGGCCACCACTCTCGTTTCGAAGGACAGGGAAGTAAATGAAGTAGTCGAGCCGTCTCGTAAAATTAGTGCCAATACTTGAAGGCCAGAAAGAGTTGCACTGTGTGTTTATATACTTGGAGAAGGTTTATGATAGGGCACCGAGAGAGGAGCTGTGGTACTGTGTGAGAAAGTCAGGAGTGGCAGAGAGGTACGTGAGGGTGGTGAAGGACATGTACGACGATAGTGTAACAGCAGTGAGATGTGCAGTAGGAATGACTGAGGGTTTCAAGGTGGAGGTGGGATTGCATCAAGGATCGACTTTGAGCCCCTTCTTGTTTGCAATTGTGATGGACAGATTGACAGATGAGATTAGACAGGAGTCTCCGTAGACAATGATGTTTGCGGACGACATTGTGATATGTAGTGAGAGCCGGGAGGAAGCCAAGGCAGAGCTGGAGAGGAGATATGCACTGGAGAGAAGGGAAATGAAAGTAAGCAGAAGCAAGACTGAGTACATCTGTGTAAATGAGAGAGATGACAGGGGAGCCGTGAGGCTGCAAGGTGTAGAGATGGCAAAGGTAGATGAATTCAGATACTTGGGGTCAAATGTACAAAGTAACGGAGAGTGTGGTAGAGAGGTAAAAGAAGAAAGTGCAGGCTGGATGGAGTGGGTGGGGAAAGGTGACAGGAGTGATCTGTGACAGAAGGGTCTCTGCAGAAATGAAAGGGAAAGTTTAAAAGACTGTAGTGAGGCCAGCCATGTTGTACAGAATGGAGAAGGTACCACTGACAAAAAGACGAGAGGCAGAGCTGGAGGTAGCAGAATTGAAGATGTTGCGTTTTTCACTAGGAGTGACGAGGTTGGACAGAATTAGAAATGAGCATATTAGAGGGACAGCGCAGGTGCGTCAGTTTGGGGACAAAGCTGGAGAGGCGAGACTGAGATGGTTTGGACACGTGCGGAGAAGGGATGAGGAGTATGTTGGGAGGAGGATGCTGGAAATGGAGCTACCAGGCAGGAGAAAGAAAGGAAGGCCAAAGAGAAGGTTTATGGATGTAGTGGAGGAGGACATGCGGGTGGCAGGTGTAACAGAAGAAGACGCAGAAGACAGAGTAAGATGGAGACGGGTGATCCGCTGTGGCCACCCCTCAGAGGGAAAGCCGAAAGAAGAAGAAGAAGACGACTTGTAGGCGTTCTCCCCAGCACCAGCACTCGGGCTGAGAGATCTAAACAATTACATTTTCCCCTGTTTTACTCCCACGCAAGTAAGCTGTCACCTGAAATTACATTATTACATCCCCGAGCGGAGTACTCTGAGCTGCATTACGACCTGGGATTACATTACATCGTACCGGCTACTTTGGAGACTATTTTTCGCAGCGGCATTACCCCCTCGCCACCTCGAATTACATTATTACATTCCCGAACCCCCGATATTTAGAGGTGCAATATGACTCTGGCAATATTCCAAGGAACAAGGGAAATTATTCTTTATTGACATTCAAGCCATATTAAAGAGAGTGCTACGGACAATTATAAAAGCGAGTCAAAGAGCGATAAGAAGACGAAAGGTTTGCAGACCAATAACAAGGCCATAATAACACTGACATACCAGGAACTTGTAAACCTTAATATCAGATGGCGTACTAGAGAAAAATATTAATAGTCAAGGAGTGATAGAAGTATGCCAGTAATTCGAGTAACAACAACAACAGTGAAATGGTATGAACTAGCAGTAACAGGTTCATCCCCAGGTTCATCATAAACGTGAACCCGGTGGACTACAAACTGAAACTGTCCTCTTTTCACAGCCCACCATCATCATTTCGGGAGATATGGAGGGGACTGAACGACATTTGGAAAACCTGTCAGCTTCACCGCCCAGTCATATCCGTTCCACCACATGAAGGTATCTCTCCAGCACCTGCAACATATTACCAGAGGAATAAAGATGAGAGTCAAGAGAGATACACTAGAGTAAAATAACGTGAAGGTAACCATAAATTTAAGTGCAACAATACGAACTTGTAATAAAACGATATACTGTATTTGAAAGAAAATTACCGAATATTGCAGGAGAGGTTAGTCAGAGTCTGCCATCCCTCGTATCTATTCTGTCTATCTGGATTTATGGTCAGACGCCTTAATTCCGAAAGGAGTGGCCACAAACAAATCGCGTTCACGTCGCCCTTTCCTCCGCCATTTAACTGCCCTCTCACCAACTCACACCCACCTCTCTCTCTCTCTCTCTCTCTCCATCTCTACCATCTCATCCTTAGTCTCCCTTTCCCCCCACTCATTCCTAAACACTCTTCTTGTCAGTCTCCAATTCTCCATCCTGTTTAGACGACCAAGTCATCTCAGAGTATATCACCTAACGTTGATTCATCCCCGTCAATGCCACAAAGCTCCCCATTATTGCATGTCCGCCAAAGAGGTTGAAAAATCCAATACGTCAGCTGCTGTTATTTTTCCTTTGTTCTCCGTATTCTTCCCCCACTACTTCTTCCTTGGTTGACCCTTTCTCCCTCCTTCCCCCCTTCCTTCCTCTCCCCTTGTTTCCTTCTCCCCCCCCCTCCTTTTCCTATCCCCCTCCTTTCCACCTTCCCCTTCCTTCCTACCCCCTCCCTCCCTCCCTACCCTTCCAGGACCCATCTGTAGCGTGCTCTCCCAAGGGCTTGTGTGCTATTACGGTGTCGAGTACGGTGCTGAGAGAGAGAGAGAGAGAGAGAGAGAGAGAGAGAGAGATCGTCTTTCACCCTTCTCTCTCTCTCTCCAAACGTCTTTCTCTTACGTTCTTTCATGTATCATTTTTTCTTCCTATTCCTTACACTCGTTTTAATTTAGATTGTCACCCTCCATCTCGGTCTCCTTCTCCAGATTTTCACTCACTGACTCTCTTACTTTCTCACTCTTTTACTTCCAACTTTCTTTCTCTCTCACAAGTCTTGTTTAAATTCTCTCTCAATCATTCTCAGGCTCATCACTGCTCTCGCTCACTTCTCAAGAACTTTCTCTCTTTTTACTTTCTCACTTTTTGCTTACCTTATTTTTCTTACTTCTTGATTCGCTCCCTTTTTTTCTGTGATAGAGAGGAAATGTAAATAGGGACAGGCTGATGGGTTCCGGGGAAATTAAGACTCTCTCTCTCTCTCTCTCTCTCTCTCTCTCTCTCTCTCTCTCTCCTAGACGAACGTTCCAAATGCGTCTAAGATAAACCCAGGGAAGTTCGACGAGGAGGAGGAGGAGGAGAAGGAGGAGAAGAGGGGAGGAGAGGAGAGGAGAGGGGAGGGGAGGGGAGGGAGGAGAGCAGGGGAGAGAAGGAGGAGTAGGAGAAGGAGGAGGACGAGGAGGTATACAAAGGAATACAAAGAAAAGCAAACAGCAACAGACCTTATGGTCCATTCGGGGCTGCTTGTTACAGAGTAGACTATGACTACGAGATCTAATTCCACATGCTGCAGGATAAGGATAGTAAAACAAGATGGGTCCCTCCGTCTTCAAACCCTCCAGTTAAAACTGGCAGGAAAATGTGAGAAGGACCACCAAGCAGCACGGTAAAACTGATATGGAAATTTCATAGGAAAGACTGAAATGGAAAAGTTACATTGTACCGTACATTATCTGTAAGCTACCACTATGAATAACCTGAAAGAGAAAGTAGTAAAGTAAAATGAATAATCAAATAATAAATAAGGCATGACACTATGTAAGGATATGTTGAGTGAACGGGGCGTCTGTAGACACAATGAGGAAACTGCACAGTGAGGATGTTCAGGGGTGGTACAGTAGTCTTGCCTGGCGCTTTTAAGGTAGGCAGCAGTCAGTCAGGCCCCAGCTCCGTTCACTTCAATGTGACTGGGAAATTCCCCATGTGGGACAAGTACACAAGTTACCTCCTGAAGCAGAGACTCCTGGTGCATTAACAAACATCCCGATGGTGGTCCCTTAACCAACAGGGATCCTCGGTGTTCTACAGCCCATAACAGGTCGAAAATAAGAGTAGTGACCGTTAACTCAAGGCTATCTGTGCAGATCCCAGTCTTTGCTTATTCTACTTTATTTGAATTTAATAACTTGATAAATGTATAATGACGTGACGCAACGTAATGTAGGGGTACATTAAGTTTAGGGGGAATCTTGGAGACAGGAGAGGCATGAACTTACAAGTAGCTGGTATAAGTAAATTATTCAGACAGAAACAGAGTCAGCTAAGGATTCTCGTGCAGATACTTGTCTATTTTTATTTTAAAGGTCTTAACTGAGGTACCGTTCATGATATATGAGGGGAATATGTTCCAGATATTTACGACTCTAATGAAGAAGAAGTATTTTGCTTCATGGGACTGGAAACACTTTCCCATAATTTTGCAGCCATTGCTCCTGGTTTGAGTTGCTTGGTCTATTTCAGAATATTTACTCATGTCTAATTTGTCATATCCCTTCGTGATATCTTCGAAAACTTCAAGGTCATCTCTTAACCTGTGTTTCATTAAGCTAAGCAATTTAAGTTCTTCAAGGCGTTCCTCATAGTTTATATCTCAGTCGTGGTATAATTTTTGTGATTCTTCACTGTATTTTCTATCATTTTTCTATGTCATTTCTGTAGTAGGGGGAACAGAACTGCACACATTACTCGAGATGGGGACGTACTAGTGAGTTGTACAAGGCAAGTATTGACTCTTTCCGATTTAAACTAGATAGTTCTTACATGAAAAGCCACAGCGTTGTTTAACCACCTCGGGGTACTGCTTACTCGGTTTTAGGTCATATGGTATTATCACACCAAGATCCTTTTCATTTTCTGTACTTGATAACTGGATATTGTTCATTTTGTACTTTGCATGGGTGTTGTTATTTCCAGTATGAAGTACTTTCCATTTTCCTATGTTGAATTTCATTTGCCATTTTTCTGTCCAGCTATTAAGGTCATTTTGTAACTGCTGCCACTGTAACGCTGAGGTTACTTTATTGGTTAGTATGGTATTGTCCGCAAATGTGGATATTTTACAATTTAAACCATCATCTATGTCGTCTATGTAGATAATAAATAGTATTGGTCCAAGTACTGCGCCCTGGAGAGAGAGAGAGAGAGAGAGAGAGAGAGAGAGAGAGAGAGAGAGAGAGAGAGAGAGAGTGGCCTATGTTCTATACTAGAAAGGTGCCTTAAGCTTTTGAAAGTTGGCAGCTGACTGGTTGTTCACACGTACTGATTAATAACAATGTATTTTTACCCGGCGGGGACGGGTGTTGTTTTCACTTGGCTTGTCTGTCTGTCTGTTTGCTTGTTTGGTTGTCTGTCTGTTAACTTTTCGCGAAAACTAGTGGTGCTGTATTGACTAAAATTACAGGGATGATGGGCTATGATCTTCTGATCACCTGGTTAAATTTGGGGCCAAATTGGGCCAAGCAGGAGACCCCAAAAATATATATAAAAAATCGTTTTTTTTTTTTGCCATAACTTCTTTCAAATTAGTCATATCGACATGAAACCAAACCCGAAATGTGCAGCTTTAATATCTGCATCCTATAATATGTATCATTGCATCGGGGGGGGGGGGGGGACACCCCCCATTTAGCGGTTGGGGTGTAACTGTCAGGTGGTTCGGGCCTATAATTTCAAATAGGCATAAAATAGTAATTTTCACCCGATTTACTCCAGATTTGACATGTGACGTCTTTTACTTGATATTCTGGTGTATTTATACGTCAGCACTTAAATGACTGCCGTGGACCACAGCTTCTTGTCACTAACTTTTATTGTAAGGGTTGCAATAACCATTTCTGACGATGACATAGCTCATATGGTAAATTATGTATTGTTATTTTCACTGATTTATTTAAAAGGAAGGCCTTTCAAAGTCTATCAGAAGGCCTAGATACATATTAAATTTTCATTCTTCAGCCAAATCACGTGTCACGGACGGTTCAGGATACTGGGATAAATAACTTGTTTAATGAAATAAATGGCCTATGATCGCCAGTGTTGCTGAGAGGAAAAGAATATATTGAACATATCTCCACTACTCATGGGTGGAAGAGCAATGTCGCCTCTTATTACAGGAGGAACCGACTAATGAATTAAACTTAC
The DNA here is from genome assembly GCA_018397915.1 of Birgus latro. Taxonomy (NCBI): domain Eukaryota; kingdom Metazoa; phylum Arthropoda; class Malacostraca; order Decapoda; family Coenobitidae; genus Birgus; species Birgus latro. The sequence continues at coordinate 17,949 of JAGKTI010013742.1, forward strand.
TAAGTTTTACTTTATTCTGGCTTACATCACCAGCTCTCTAAGACGAGAATTTTGCAGACTTTCTCTTCAGATGGTACACAGCAAGAGATAATCACCCATGAATGCTGAATTAGTAGTACCTTTGGCCTCTGAGGTAATGTGACCTTACCCTCTGACAATCAGTGATAGTAAATAACAGTAAACAGGTTCTTGCATTCGCCAACCCCTAGCTTGCACAAACGGTTTTGTGAACTGATACGAAAGAACTGGCTTAACTACCAGGCGTGATTATAATCAAGGAAAGTTTGTGCAAACTGGATACAAGCAGATTAACAATATGGAAAAATGAGACACGGTTACATTTAATCGAGCTCAAAGGGAAGAACTGTAAATATATTAATCACAGCAAGATAAATTCTTACATTACAAGAATCTCAAAGTAATTTAATTCAGAATCCCAAGCAAAGTAAATTCATTCAGTTATGCTAGCTAATACTCTTAAATCTAGAAAACAGAAAGGAAATGCAGATCAGTTGTGAAAATGGAGTCGTGGCTGCGAGGAGACAGGGCGGCTCTGCTTCACGGGCTACTGTACTATGCACTGCTGCGACGTCCACTGCTTGCCTATCACCAACTCGGCGGGGAGATACTGGCGTCGTAAAACTGCTAGAGACCGGGTGACCAAGCCGCTAAGGACGGGTCATCGGTGTTCAGTGCTCCTGCACTGTTCTTGACATCCTCCTCCCGTGGTTGCACTTCAACTAATTGTTTCTCACGCCAGCAGGCTCAAACGTGGGAATGGACATGGCTTAGCTTTAATGGTTGTTGAGGCAGGGGCAGTACGCAATAATTCGCTCAGTGAAGCATTACATCCGTATATAAAGAGTGTCGCTCATGATACAACGACGAATGTTTCGAAAAAACTGTTCCCAACCGATTGCAAATACGGGACGGTTAGACTGGGAATCCTTCTGGATTTTTCACTAATACATCGTGAGATCCCGTGATAATGCACTGTAATGATTTTGTATAAAAACACAATGTGGCGAATTCATGACATCACCATAATATCCCAGTAGTGACGTATAATTTACCTTAATTTGCCTTAACATGGGAAATAATGTTGACTTGGTAGGAGAATGAAAATTTCACACTTATCTAGGCCTCTTGATAGACTTTGTAAGGCCTCATTTTTAAACTGATCTATGCAAATAACAATACATATTTTATTTCAGCAATCTCATCTCAGAAACAGATACTGTAACTCTTATAATATTTATTTCTTAATACACTGTTAATAATCAGCGCACCTGGACAACCAATTGGATGCCAGCTTTCAAAAGATTAAGGCTCTTCGCTTCTCAGATGAGGCGGAATAGACTATAGTTAGTTTCCATCATTCACAATAGAGAGATATAAAGTAAGGATAACAAAAGGAAGATGGATGAGAAAGAAATACGTTTATAATACTGGTTCGGATTTATATATATTGTAACTATAGTTCCTAAAAAAATGTCTTGGTTCCAGTCTCGAGTTTGAGTATTAATTCCATTTTATAACCAGCTTCAAAATTTACTGCCAGTGCTAAGGATTTTGCTTTTACCAGTGTTAAAATATAATTGCGATGACTTGGCCCGACTGAACCATTTATCAAAATCTTCCAGTCAATGTTTCTATAAAGATGTATCTGCTCCGTCACCAATTTTTGTGTCATAAAAAGTTTGGAGATATTTATAACACAAATCGTCACCAAAATTCTACGCATATTTCAGAATAGAACAGGATCCAACACTGGAATTTATATAACTCCACATGCAACATCCATCCAGACTGATTCTTTGACAGTAATTGGAGCTCACTTTCTCTTCACGTCTCTTAAGAAGGTAGATGAATGAAAGGAAGAAAAGAGGAAAGCTTGTCGGAAACAGACAGTGGAAAGAGGAGAAAAGGAGGAAGAACAAAGCTACAACGAAATGGAGGTAAGCAGGCTTGAGGGAAGGAAGGAAACAAAGGCGTATGACAAAGTAAGGATAAGAACTAAGACAGAGAAGGAAGATGGAAGAAGTGGGAGGTAAGAAAAGTTGAGGGGATAAAAAGGGGGAAATGCAAGCACAGAAGAAGGGAACTAACAAAATTGATATTCTAGGAGGAAATAGGAGAAAAGAAAGGAAGAAGAGGAGTAACAGGAGGAGAAAGAAAAAATAACCTGTTAAACCCGAGGTCGTGTTTTCTATCTCATCATTATCTTTTTTTTTAACTATGGTTTTTTTGTGTGTTGAAGGAGATAATGTAGGTAATTTCTATCAGTTTTAGTTTAAAAAGTTTGTAAGGAAAATGTAATCGCCAGACGGCAACAAGAATAAAACATTAATGTTATTTCACTGGTATGGTGAAGAAAATGGGGGAGGAGCAAAAAAAAAAAAAAAACGAAAATAGCAAAAAGTAGAAAACAAAAAAGTAAGGGGGCAAAATAAACAAAAAATAAGAATTAGAAGGAGAAAAGGAAGATGTGCAAGAAGAAAAAGAAGGAAGAAAATGAGGGTAAACGAGAAAAATACACTGAAAAGAAACGAGAATGGGATGCTAAGAGGAAAACCAGGAAGACGGAGTAAAAGAAGAATGCCAAGGAGACTCGCAAGACGGCAACCCATGTAGGAGGGATCGCAAACCATGCAAATTCCGTGTGGCTTTAAATTCCAGCCAAAAGTCCTGAGAAATTCGCGGTCCACATCCTGCCCCCCATCTCCTAAGGCCACAACCTATTCACAGCCTTTCTTCTGCTTAAACCCGTAGACCAGATGACATTTTATTTCATTTTATTTTATTTGTGCTCTTTCCGACAAACTTTATGATCCTTTTTATTCAATTTTTTTTTTCTATCTAGAGTTCAGTGGAGGCCTGTTGTATTTGCTATGTTTCCTCCTTTTTTTCTTCTTTCTTTCTTCTTCCTCCACTTTCAATTTGGTTCATTTTTTTTTCCTTGCCCATTTGCTTCAAATCGAGTAAAAAATTTCTTAGACAAATATCCTTAGACACCTTTTATATTTGTTTGATTTATGCATTATAAAGGGTTTGATAGGGTCAAAAGTCAAATCATACAAACACACAAGTCTGGAGATTCTGTGTTTTTGTATATTCATTAAGCAATTATAGCCATTGTAGCTAGCTGTTTCAATTGTGAGGCGGGCATTTTGCATCCCCTTAGATATGATGTTAATCCCAACTTTTTTTCCATATTCTTGCTATCCTTATTTATTCCATATTCTTGCTACTTGTTGCCGTTTTTATACAGAGCAGGAGAGATCTGCTTTACTGGAGGGTTTGACGGTGTATATAACCCTTGCAATTCTCAGTGTCTCCTCCAGGCCAAATAAAATCACTTACAGGTGGCAAGAACATAAGTCATCAGACAGAATGGTTTAAGCTTGGAGTAGACTCTTCGACCTGCTGTATAGTACTGTATCGTTTATGAAGCCTCCAACATGCCTGCGTGCGTCGGCCTTGGTCACCTAATGCAGGCTTTCCATGCTGCTCGATCTCTGGCAGCTTTCCATGCTGCTCGATCTCTGGCAGCTTTCCTATTCAATTCCTTATCCCTGAAGTCGCATTCTGTGACCTCGTCTCAGGCATTCTTTGATCTACCTTTAATAAACTGTTATGACCTTTATTAATCCTTTCACTAATAGAATTAACTGAATAAGAGTTTCATGGAAGCCTGAATTAAGCTAAAATTACGTCGTCGTAGTGAACAGGTTAATCCCTTCAGCCCGACGACGTATGATTCATTTTGCTCTTGTGAGTGTTCGAGTACAGTATTTAGTTCAAACATGGAGAGGCCCTAAGTACTGAAGACATCAATGAATCTATGATCCGTACTCTCGTCAGTTGAGGAAGCTACTAACACCTTTTACTAAGCGATTTATTTTGTTTACAACACCATACTGTTCTCTTCTGTGTTCCATAAATCGTTCCAATATGCCCAGACTCTCCAATTTATTTGTTTATTGCACCTAGCCGTCTTCTTCTTTGTTACATAGGCCTTTCCAATATGGCCCTACTCTGCATAAATAACGTACAAAGGGATATTACCCAGCCATACCGAAAAATAAGTCGCTACGGAGAAGATGTTAGAAAGTATCCTAATTAGATAGCAAGAATGAGATATGAATTACCTGGTGCATTATCTGATTAAAGTGGTTAAGTTCAGATTAGATAATTTATTTACATCTTTCCCTTAAATGATACCGCGACCAACTGATACACAGACAAAGTTAGACTGAATATGTCAATTAGAAAATACAAAACTGTGTATTAAATTGAGAGAGAGAGAGAGAGAGAGAGTGGGGGGGGGTTATTTCCTGTAATACTTAACTACTATGGAACCTTTATGCTTGGGTTCAATTTCTCACTTATAGATTACTTTACAACATACTTATTGCAATCATGATCATCACCCTTACCTTTCTCGCACAAAAATAATGTTCTTCATCTTTAGCAGAAAGCCTCGTACTGAAAGGGTTATTTTGGGGTTATTTTTAGCTTCTCCCCCCCCCACCCACCAACTTTCCCTCTCCACCCGCAACACCATCCCGGACACTGCACTCAAGCCGAACTGGGCGTGAAGGGGGTACCGAGACGGCAATTAGAACCAAGGTGTCTAGTATCAGCAGGCGGCA
>JAGKTI010013743.1:0-16591 GCA_018397915.1 Birgus latro
GTTAGAGGAATTAAATAGTCTGATGGTTGAAAGGGTACAGTTAAAGAAAACCCGTACTGAAGGGGTTATATCTCCAGCATCACACGTACAGTCGGAATCGAAAGTCTTGTAATCTCTCCTGCTTTTCTCCCCATGCCATTTGAAAATTAGTGTTGTGAATCTGTACCAGCCGATACTGATTTTGGCCTCAAATTAGTGCAAGTCTGGCACAATGATTTTCTGTAGTCTGCAGTGAGAAAGACAGGAGAGGCGACAGGACTTTTGATGCCGGCTGTACAAAGCTGCTGATCTTAATATTAGTGTCTCCCTTGGGCTTAGGTGGTTCCCTAGCACCTGTTCCTTAGCGACTGATTGTGCTCGCTATAGCTTAACCCCTTTCACTACGATGGCTCCTTTATTTTAGCCTCGATATCTCCAGCCAGTTTTACTTAGCGTAGGAGAGAGCTTTCCATCTTTAGGATTTAGGTGAGTCCTTCATTAACCCCTTTTGTACAAGAAGTCTTTTCCAAATTAAATAAGATCTTCTGGTGGAGCCAAGAATAAAGTGAAAAAGACGTCATCCTACTGAAAGGACTAATCATCTCTTGTCTGATATAATTTTCTTTGAATAGATATATAATAGCGTAAGTTTGGCACAAGACATTACATGCTAAAATATATGGAGAAACATCGCTCATGCCTAGTATCCTCGCATCTGTGGGTAATAATACTTCTTTCCCTTACTTCCCTTTATTCTCGATACTTATAGCATTTCAATCTCGCCTCTCTGAGTCGCTACAATTTTATTTAACTCTTCTGTACCTCTTACGTTTGTGATACTTTGGTTGTAATAAATAGTTGAATGTGTTGTTGGTCTTTATATTTCCTCTAGTTATTTTTATGCTCTTCAAGCTCCATGATGAATGCTGGGCTGAGGAAAATTTTAGAGGCATTTACGAGGCCAACGTTTGGGGTCAGCAGTGATAGGGCAGTAATTACAAACATACCTGATCTGGAAAGGCATAAAGGCTGTGTAGTTGGCCGCCATATTTGAAAGAAGAAGGGGGACAAGGGAAGAATTAGATAGTGTGGAAGTTATTTATTTGTTGATTTATTTTGAGTTCGGGGGTGAAGTGTCGGAGTTTAACTCCATTTCATTCGGAAGTATTACATGGGTAGAGGGCAGTCGTAAAGGAGGGGAAATGGTTAGTTATCAGAGAAAGAAAGAGAGAGCAGTCTGCATGGGTCAGTGTATCCTTTGTAGTCATTTTTACTTTCTATCTTATTGACCCGTTTTCGTATATAACTTTACTGAACGAGCTCAGCTGTGCTATCAACAGCGGGTCAATTGCTTGAGAAGCATGGCATGAGATGCGATCTGGCCTGATAGCTGCCTCTGACTTACGATGTGATAAGGCGGGAGGTTCGGAGTCAGGGGTTGTATTGATAAGGGATACTGAATCATTTTTTCCGGTAAACAAGTCTCCATTGCAGTTAAATATAATCATGAATAAGTTTTGTCTGGTCGCATTTTTCACAGTACCATTCATTCCTAATTTGTTGATAAGTGTTTGGTAGGTGTTAGAGTTGAGTAAAAGTATAGACATACCATCTTATACACAGCTTAAGTTCGACAGTTTATGAATTCGTCTCCTGAACTCTTATCGTCAGATGGCTGATGATAGTCACGTGACCTGCTTTACCATTTGCATTGGTAGAAATAGACTGTAGTTTTTACCCAGCCAGTTACCAGTCTTGAACAAAGCAACAGCTGCGAACAATGCATGGTCAGTATAAAATGGGGTCATCCTTCCAGATTCCTCCCACGTTCTGTGTAGTTTCTGATTGCTGAGTCAGAATGCAGCCAGACTGAATGCAAAGACTGTATGCTATGCGAAATCCGATTGCAAAATCTAACTGCAATGCCTGTACATACTGTAGACTGCAGTGTCTAAATGCAAAGTCTGTGTAAAGTCTATCGAAAGTCTGTATGCATAATACAGTATGAATGCAGTCAGCAAAGTCTCAGTGCAAAATTTATAAGTAGTCTGCAGTTCTGAATGCAAAGTCTGTATGTAGTCTGCAGTGTGTGAATGCAAAAAGAATTTCGAATTAAGAATGGCAACTAAGTCAGACGTGAGTGTTGAGGTCACTGAGGTTAGGAGTTTGTGCTGGGTATTTTCCGTATCTCTGAAGCTAAACACACGATTCTGAGCTGTTTCCTTTTGCATGACTGGATGCAGATTTCAGTGTTTACTTTGCCAGTTATCAGCTTTCCGGAGAGAAATAGAATAAGCAATGGTTAATATAAGACGAGGTCAGCTTTGTCCTGAACATGGCCAGATTTTCTACACAGTTCCTGAATGTAAAATCTGTATGAAGCCCAGCGTAGTCAGAACAGAAAAATATTGAGATAGCTTATGTTTAAGTTTGTCCTCTGTGATTTTCATATATCTTAGTAAACAAAAACACGATTTTGACGTACTTGGCCTCAAGAAAAAGAAATTTAATCTATAAAAAGATGTACTTTAATGTTTAGCCAAGCGTTTGCAACAAGAAATCCAAAAGCCAGTGGCTGACATTTGATTGATTTCGCCCATCCGACTCTCAGGGTAGTATTTTATTGAAACTGGGTGCGGGAAGATGTAGACTAAGTCCCAACATTATTTCTGTCAGTGATAAGGCATCTATGTTAGATCTGACAACCGTGGATCTTACAGTACAGAGTGTAGTTGGGTAATATAAAGAAAAAGCACACACATTCCGTCCTCATCAGGTTCTTCAGAAATTGTCTTCAAAAACTAGGGGTGTACATACAACTTCGTTCACTCAATTTTTGTGATAAGTCAGTGAGAGCCTCATATAATGCTATGCCTTTTTTTTTTTTTTTTACATGGCCTAAAATTGAAATTTCTTACCCTTGAATAGTGAGTCGTAGCAATAGATTAACACTTGCAGTTACGAGTAATGCTATGAAAAGGGTGTAGAGGAAAGTACTGTTTTATTTTGCTACTGAGCAATTTCATATCAGATCCGAAAGGGCACAGATCTGGGCCAAGTTATAGTGAAAGCAGTTTAGTTGTTGCCTCACCAAGCTGTTTTGAATAGACGACAGAGAAAAACTGTTTTGTTAATAATGATGCTTAATTACTTTTTTTTTTTTTTTTTGCCAAGAGGGTTAGTGTAATTGTCGGTGAACAAATCGTTCAACACACACTGTCTTCAAGCCTGTCAGAAAATTTGGCAGCAGTTTTTCTTCGATTCTATTCAAGACAGAAAATGCGATATCAATAAGGAGAGCATGCAGCACCTATATAGCTCCACACTGTCACTCCTTTTCTGTCCAGCTCTTTAATGCAAGAGTTAGCCGGTGCTGTCACTCCACTACTCAGCTAATCACCTCTGGAACTCAGAACTCCTCAGTCTAATTTGCCTATGGCCTGCTGCCCTTTAAACACACAATGTTTAGTCATCTCATACGTGAAAGGATCTTCATTTTGGCTACGCTTTGAAAATTCAGCTTTTGCAGGCCTCCAGCCTTTCCCATTTGCTTTCCGTTTTTGTTTCCAGCATAAAAAAAAAAATTGCAAGACAAGGACAAAGCGTATGTGTCAACAGCAGCTACCTTCACTGAGACATGAATTGCGTATCCTTTTCAGGGAGTCTTCCATTAGGTAATCTACCTGGTGACCAAGGCGTTCATGTTCATTCCCTCTTCCTCTGACCGCTTGCAACCATGACCCGGCATTTTTTCTAATATTTCGGATTTTTATTTATCCCAGCGAGTCTTAAGAGGAAGAAAAGCTACGGTTTAGTGATCTATGGGGGCAGCATTTGTAAATTTGATTTACCGACGAAATGGTAAGAGACTTTAGCACATTTTCTACCAATATCCCGAAGATTTGTGTTGTTTTGTTGTGTGTGTGTGTGTGTGTGTGTGTGTGTGTGTGTGTGATCCCAACGACGTCATATATTATTACATCTTGTCGATTTTATTCATATTAGATTTGTCTTTTTCAAGTGGATGTAACCCTTAATAATTGCACAAGTACTAGAGACTCTTTCAAGCTGAATAAAACCATCAATGAAAAAAGTAATAAACTCGAGAAGTCTTCAGGTTGAAGAGATTAATTGTCTAAGAGGTCATAATTATAGTTCAGCGGGTTAATAATCAGTTATTTTTTTTTATTCACTCAACTGAGTAAAATCGTCTGGCGTTATCTAGAAGAGTTGTAGATTTTTTTTTTAAAATCATAAAGTGGTTAATGGTGAACACTCAGGCTCCCTTGACTAATCTCTAGCTGAACAAACGAGTCTGAAAATTGTCTGAATAAAATCGTCTGTCAGTGGTTGGACTAGAGTGTTGGACTTGCCCCAGCATGAGAGAAATAATTGCGTTATTTAGGCTAACTGTAGACGATTTTGCTAAGGTAAAATATTTTCAGGCATTCAGTGTTCGAAATTACCTTGTCTGTCGCTGTTGCACGTAATATTATTTAGATGTCTCCAGACGATTTAATTCAGATTAAGTGAGGGTTTTCGAACTGAAAGGGCTGTATTTAGAGCCTTAATCACCCCTTCACTACGCGGTCTCTCCTGAACAGTATCAAATCGACTATTCTGAAGACGGAAGAAAGACGTCCTCATAGTGAAGGAAATCAATTTATAATACTCCTTGTGCTTTATCCTGGCCCAGTTTTTCGCATTTTAGTAGCTTATTTCTCGCAACTTAGTGGAGGAGAAAGTACTAGGAGTCTGCATCCTTTTCATAGCACTTCTTCGTGACTACCATTGTATTGCAGCATTAATCTAACGCTACAACAGAGCATTCAGGAAGGAGAGTGGGTGTTTTTTTGGCCAGGTCAAAGTAAAAGCAGTATAGTCAGTCAAATTTCAGACGATTTTCCATAACTAAAACAAATGCGAGCAGTTCAAATGTGTGAATAACTGATCTTTGATTACCACCAGACGATCATATTCAAACAAGGAATCAAAATGTACATTGCAATCGGCAGCAAAAGTTCTGTTGGCCTCCCTGCTTTTCTCTCCAAGGACTCTGAAGGTTTGCTTGGAGAATCCGAAACAAATGACAATGGTAACAATGATCCGTGGATGTTATAAAGGACTGCAGATTCACACAGGCTGAATATCTTAACTATAGTGAGAGGAGTAAGAGTGGCAATCTGACTGCACAGTTACATAAAAAAGCGTGACGCAAAACGGAATGAGCGTTAAACTCGTTTAGCTTCAAATTTAATATATTGTAACACTTTTCTTAACATTCAAGCTTGCCTGGAATTCTGTCTGACAGAGAATCATGTTGCTGAAAAGAAGTCATCCTCAGAGAAACAGACAGAAAAACTGACGAAAAGAGAGGCATATGCCTTAGAGAGATTCGTCATTGTTATTTTATTCTTAATATCAAACACATTTAGTAAGCCATGTTCAATATAAACTATTCCGGTAAGGTAAAGGAAAGACACAGTCACATGCCATTTGAGCTTACGAAGAATTGTTATTTTATTCCTGCTAAAGACAAACAATTACACACATCTTCGGGAAAAAATTGCTTTCTAAATAAGTCAGACAGACAAACAGGCATACACAGATTCTGGATTATCGATTCACGTTGACTTATTATAGTATAGTCTTGATTTCACCAGGTGACATTATTGAGAGCAAGTGATAACAGACCCTTCATGTAGAGGGAACATGATAGGCAACTGGGCAGACGAACAAGGGGAAAGACAAACAGACAGTCTCACAATCATTATTTTACATTGATTGTTATTTCACTCCCGCTAAAAACAGGCTATTTTATTCAGAATAAGTAAGAATAAGCTATAAACTCTTTCTGTAGATGAAGATGTGAAAGACAAAGAAGCAGGTAAAATAAACAGAACGAAAGTAAGGCAGACAGATCCGGATTATCAACACACATTAAATGGAATTATCAGTTCGCATTAAAAGTTTGAGGAGGTTATGTATTCACCTGTGTTTGTTTGTTTGTCTATCCACATGATATTTCCAAAATTCTCAACGAATTTCAATGAAATTTTGTGGAAGTGTGGGCCATGGGCCAAGATTTTTTTTTTTTTTTTTGTGTGTGTGTGGTCCAGGTCCTATGTATCCCGCACAATACCTCCAAAAGTTCTCAGTGAATTTCTATAATTTTTTTGCGGAACAGTGGGCCACAGGCCAAGAAACAACTGATTAAATTTGGTGGTGGATCCGGATCTTATGTATTCCTAAGGCCGTGTAGGGGGGGGAGGTTAAACCTCTCAATTTGAAAAGATTAAAAAATTCGACTGAAAGCAATACTATAAACGCAACTAAAATAATTAAATCCTATTAAGAATATTACGAGATAGGAAAATAACAAAAAAAGAGTTGAAAAGACTCACCCTCTCTTAATTGCCCTGACTTCCAAGGTGCTCTGACTAGTGATATCCACATTGCTTTTACTTCCACTGTTCTGTAGAGCTCAGTATGTAAATTACCCTGAGTCTGTATCCTTTTATTACTTTTAGAGCCCCGGGCTTCTGCGCTCCCCTTTTATTACTTTAGTCAGTTGCAGTACCTAAGTTTACCATATTGCGCTACTTAGTTTAGCGGGAAATTAAGGCACTCCAATCAGACTGAACTTGTGCAGGTTTACATCGAAGGGGTGGTTGGGATTACTGCTCACGTAATGCCACTCAGGGATGAGTGAGGCTGATCACTCATCTTAAATGTCAGGACTAGCTTGTCTAGCCCTGGGCTTCTACGCTCCTCATGGGGAAACACAGGATTAGATGATGAATGAATAAATGAAAGAAAGTGAATAAACTATGTTATCAAAAACAGATTTTTTTTTTCATCGCCCCACCTTTCAAAAATCGTGTGCATGGTCCTGTGTATTCCGTACAATATCTCCACGGATTCGCAGCCACATCTTTTTTAATTGTAATGACATTGGAGGAAGTATGCGCTCTGTGAATGCTTTCTAATTGGCATTACAATATTGTTCCCACCAGATGATTTTATCCAGTTGAAGTGAAAATACGACTCTCCCGGACAGGAAGACGTAAAGGATATAAAAACGAACTGACTCACAGACAGACACTCTCCAAATAGTTCATTCATGAATTCATGACGTAAACTGCCATTTTATTCTTGCTACTGGCTTATAGTTTTAAGATTAGGGTAGTACACACCTCAACCGTTACACAGATATTTTTACTTATTGAATTACATTAATTACACCCACGCTGCCGAAGATAGAGCGGCTGTTATTACCTCCGCCAACGAAGTTGGGGGAGGTTATAATTATATTTATCTATATTTGTGTTTGTTTGTTTGCTTGTCCAAACGATATCTCCAATAGTTCTCAATGAATTTCAATGAAATTTTGTGGAAGGGTGGACCATGAGCCAAGAAACAACTGAATAAATTTTGGGGCGGATCCATATTCGGCTTCGGATCCTACAATGGCATTGGCGGAGGTATGCGCTCTTTGAATGCTTTCTATTTTTTTTTTTTACAGGACTGAGTCAAGCTCTTAATGACCTGTCTTCTTTCCTTATTTTACCATTCATTTGTGTGTGTGTGTGTGTGTGTGTGTGTGTGTGTGCGTGTGTGTGTATGTGTGTGTGTGTGTGTGTGTGCGTGTGCGTGTGCGTGCGTGCGTGCGTACTTCATATCGCAAAGCAAAGGAGTGAGCCATCTAGATCAAGAGATCAAGGAAGGTGGTTGTAGTTGAGAACGGATGGAGGGAGAAGGAGGGGAGGGGGTTTAAAGATGTGTCCAAGCACTAGACCATTCTTGGTTTCCTGGCCACGACATCGACAAGGCCTTGATACTTACTTTGGATCGCGACTGTACATTGTTTAGATTTTCACTAGATAAATTTGCTCACCTAAAAGAAGTCCTAGGAGCCAAAGATACGGTAATTGACCTCGGACTACCAAAAGGCCACTTTATTCAGGTTACACGAGAGAGGAAGTTACTGAAATATGTAGACAGACAGGTTGGTTGGCGTTAATAGTATCATTGGCAATCACAGAGGTAATGGTTGTTCACAGGATGATGAACGATGAACAGATCCGTATTATTATCATCTCATCTCTCAGTTGTTCTCTGGCTTCACCGTTTCTTTGCCAAACTCATAACTCATAACTTCCTCCCTTTCTCCCACCTTCTCTTGCTTCCTCCCTTCCTTCCTTTATCCCTAGCCTACTTTCACCACCATACCAGCCCGTCACTCCTGCCCGGGGTTCTTTTTCTTCATTTCTCTTGTTTCATACGTAATTAGATTTTTATTGAACCTAGAACCCCAGTAGTTAGAAAAGTCACAACTCGCTCTATTGATCATTTTGTTCCTTTTGACGCACCTCCTCAGTGTAATATCTGACGATCTGGTTCATCTGAGAGTTGTCCTAGCAGTCAAAGAGTTAACCCTTTCACAGAAGTTGCGTCATATAATATTCTGTTGCGACCAACGTCGGATTCAGCCCTCTAGGTCACAGAGATTTTTAGGTTTCGACACGGCCTCGAGAAACGTTATAAGAGATTTATTGACAACAATCTCTCTCTCTCTCTCTCTCTCTCTCTCTCTCTTTCCCATTATTCCAATAATTCCAACGTCCCTATCGCTTCAGCACTTCTTTCCAATCCTTCCCTTTACTGCATCTTCTCTCAGTTTCCCTCATTGTTTTTGTCTTGCATTATAGTCTAAATTTTCCTCTTATCATGCAGTCTGTAGTTTTTTCTTGACTGACTCATAGAAGTCTCGAATCCGTATAACATCTTACTAAGCTAAGCAGTCGTATCTAAGGATTACTGATGGCAACTGTACTTGTACTTTCTTTTTCTTTCCGTGTTCCAGCTTGTTATCACGTCACCCTTTGCCCTTTTCCTCCCTTTATGGCTCATTCTCTCGTAACAATACGCCATAAACACGCGTTTCCACATGTTCCCTCTTCCCCAGCCCCACCCAGACACATTCAAACCCACACGTTTCATCTTATCTTCCCAGATCACCCAAACCTGCCCAGACTAGCCAAACCCACATTTCCCTCTTTCCCTTTTTCGCCACACACACACACACCCAGGCACCATTTCTTCGTGAACCACCTCACCCATATCCCCTAAGACTCCCAGACACACATTTCCCATTCTTTTTTTTTTTTCTCCCCAAACAACCAAAACCTACTGCGGCCCACAATTTCCCATATTCTCCCTTCCTAAGGCACCCCCACACACCCCATGTCTACATTTCCCATTGCTTATTGCTCAAGTACGCCCTAGTCTACTGTTCCCCATGTCTGTTTTTCCCTGCCTCCTTACTCCCTTCTTTCCGACGCACCCACAGACCCACAATTACTCATGTCTCTTCTCTCTCGTCTCCTCCTAGAGACATCCTTTATATTTTTTTTCTTTATTAAGTCTTTCGACACCTGAACCTACCCTCATCCACATTCTCTCACTTATATATTCCTCATACATAATCAGATCCAAATATCCCTCCTTTCTTTCTTATTTAACAGGACATTTTCCCCTCTTCCTTCTTACCCAACTTCCTCCTTTGCTAACTTCTCCTAAGCAGAAGCCCAACCTCGTATCAAATGCACCATCTCGTTTTTCATGCACACATGCCAGATGTTAATGGGCTTCTTAATTACCTTCAAGGGCGATTTGGGATTCAGTTTGTTTGTGCTGCAAGAACTTATGAATTACGACCGCAAGGTACTCTGTGCATCCGAAACACGATACATTTATAATAATTACTGCAAAAAAAAAGTCATTCTCCTCGGTAAATGCAGCTAATAATGTACGATTAGTAATTACGAACACGACTGACCCTAATTTGGCGCACGAATTCCCTGCGCCAGACTAAGCAGCTCTGTTCAGAGGAAAGGGTAGGAATGAGTTCTACTTTTTTTCTCTCGCTCTCATTCTGCGCTCTCCCTGAGGTTTAGAAAGTTTTTTTTTTTTTTTCCTTTCTTCGCTCTTTCTGCTGTTTAGAAAAAAATATTAATCTATGAACACTAGCGGTCAGCAGTTCTTCTACGCTTGTGAAGAAGGACTAGTGAGGTTTTGCAGAGCTAACCATTAGTTTTCATTCAAGCGGACTGGCCTCTTGAAATCTTGCTTCATAAAGGCTGGAATCCCATTAAAAACTAGAAAGCGTTCAGAGAGTGCATACCTCGGCCAATGCCATTGTCATTAAAAAAGATCCGGATCCGGTACCGTGGATATGAGATCCGGATCCGGATTCGTGGATATAGGATCCGGATCCGGATCCGTAAATATAGGACCCGGATCCGGATCCGTGGATATAGGATCCGGATCCGCCTCCAGATTTACCGTAACTGATTCTTTCTTGGTCCATGGCCCACCTTTCCACAAAATTTCATTGAAATTAATTGAGAACTTTTGCAGATAATGGATAGGATACTCCTGATCCGGATTCGGATTGGCCCCTAATTTTAATAATTTCTTCCTTGGCCCATTGCCCACCTTTCCACGAAATTTCCTCAAAATCCGTTCATAACTTTCTGAGTAACTCCGGATCAGGATTCGTGGATATAGTATCGGGATCCGCATTCAGATCCGCCCCCAAACTTACTCTATTCTTTTTTAGTCCATGGCCCACTTTTCCACAAAATTTCATTGAAATCCATTAAGAACTTTTGGAGATATTGTGTGGGATACTCCGTATCCGGATCCTGCCCAAAATTTAATATATTTTTTCCTTTGGCCCATGACCCACCCTTCCACAAGATTTCATCAAAATCCTTTCATAACTTTTTGAGTAATCTTGCTAACAGACAGTCAAAGAAACAGACAAACCAACCAATGCCCTGTAAAACATAGCCTCATTGGCGAAGGTAATGATAAATAAATAAACAAATAAATATATATTATTCATTCATTCATCTAATCCAGTGTGCACCATGAGGAACATAGGAGACCGGGGCTAGGCAAGCTGGTCCTAACATTTAAGATGAGAATGACCAGCCTCACTCATCTCTGAGTGGAATTAAACGAGCAGTAAACCCCAACCATCCCTTGGATATAAACCTGCGCAGGCTCAATCCGATTGGAGCGCTTTAATTACCCACTAAACCACCAGGCGTTATAATTTGGTTATATGTTTACCACCAGCGTAGTAAATGGTTTCCTGGTGTACAGGAAACCAGTTGGCTTGTCACTCATTGTAGTCACCTGTAGACAGAAGGAAGAGGAAAGAATGGAGGAAAGAAAGACAGAAGAGGCCGGAAGGAAAGAAAGAAAGATGGAAGGGAGGAAAAGGCAGTCACCCGAGAGTGGCACTACACCGAGTGAGTGGATGGTGAGAGAGACAGTTTTAACCTACTGTTTACTAACAGAGCTGTGTGTGTCTCCGTCGTCATAGCAGTCGTGCTCAGTACGAGAGAAACGGCAGGTCCGGACATATGGAGCAGCTCTTGCTCGAGAGGAAAGTGAACCGTGCTACGTCCGTGCGATGCCTCAGGCAGAATCCCGGCTAGTGGTTGACAGTTTGTGTACGCCTAACATTGGGATGGTCGCCTTTACTGTTAAAAATATATTAATTAGTAAATAAATAGCCATAATAATAATAATAAAAATAATAATAATAGTAATAATGATAATGATAATAATAATTGAAATGATGATGATGATAATAATAATAATAATAATAAAAATAATAATAATAATAATATTTATATCGACCACGATCCATGTATGCACAGTCAACTGCTTCCCAAGTTCTTAGAATAAACATGCAACAGTCGAATTCACATCCAAGTCCCTAGTTCGAAAGATGGGTGAAAGGGGACAAGGGTGAAACTGTGTAATGAGTCTAACTGGCCCGAGAATGGAACCCGGGTTTTTCCAGTTAAGGACCAGATGTGCTAATCACCGCATCAGTGTTTTTTTTTTTTTTTTTTTCCTATTCTAGTGTAATCTTGCTAACCGGTAAAACGGTAACTGCCCAATCCCAGTTATCTGCTTCTCTGCTTGGGGGCTTGAGGTTAGGCTGCCATTAGTCCAGATAATTTGAGGGTAGGAGACCGACTTACGCCCCTGGTGGCGTTTCCATGATGGAAAAACCTCCGGCCATCTCTTGGCCTTGAACCGCGGTGCTCCTGCCAATAAAGTAATAGACACTATTCATTTAAGCGAGATGGGATCTCACCACTCCATGCCATTCTACTCCCTTCGGCTACTCCAAGCATATATTATCAATCGCCAACACTCCCTCCCTCCACTCCAAGCCTATTTATTACCCCTCCCTTCCTCCACTCCAAACTCCTTCATCACCCCTCCTTTCCGCCACTCGAAGCCTCTCTATTATCACTCCTTCCTTTTACCAAAAACCTGTATGTCACCTGTCACTGACACTCCCTCCTACCACTCCAAGTCTCTGTATTACCATTCCCTTCACTCCAGACCTCTATATTACCACTCCCTCCCGCCACTCCAAGCCTCTTTCTCACTACTGCAGGCTACCTCTGACCACTTCAATCCCCGTTCCAAAGGTACTCCTCCCCTCCGACTATGAATTCTGGTGCAGTTCACGTCGCGTATACCGACCCTTCACCTTTGCGTTAGCTCTCCTTTTGTAAGTTCAACCTTTCACTGATATACGTTTGGTTTATCGGAATGAAATCTCTTTAAGGGAATGCTATGATGCAGATTTTTTTTTTCTGAGCTACTAGAATGTTTTATTCAGTTTAGGGAGGCACCTACTAAAGAATGATAGTGGTCGTAGTCCAAATTATCCTTAAATGTCGGACAGAACACATTAAGATTACATTTCCCTGGCCTCCTTTAGAAGCATTTCTTCATATCAACAATCACCCATCTTAAAGGCCACTACAGATGTTAACGCCTGGCAATCGTGAATCCACTTCCAAGTGCCTGAATAATCTCTCGGCCTCCGTGCGTCTCATTTGCGTGGAATGACTTGCTGAAAGGGAAACTAAAATGCAAGCGTGATAGTCTATAGTTGGCTCACTACCTTCCCGCCCCACCTCCAACATGGCAGCCCTCCTGCTCGCTTCTTCATTGTGCTCCTATTGCAAAATCAAGATGGGGTACAATGTCGAAATTCCTTTACACGTGAAGGAACATTGGCTTTTCTGTGGACTTCAATTGGCTGTCAATGTTATTTTTTTTTTCATCCCTTGTGAGACGTCCATTCAACGAAAGCACCCGGACTTGCTTTCTTTCTCCTAGCTCTTCAGGTTCACTGTTCTTCTCCATAACCCTATCGCGGTCAGGACTCCTCTAATATTCTATTCAGCTAACGTCAGACGATTTTAACGTAGTGAGTCATAGAAGTCTGAGACCAAATAGGATACTTTGTCTCTGTCATCACTTCCCGACCAATCCTTAGGCGTTAGGATTCCAGGAAGTTTATTTGGACCTTCTCCTCAGAAATATTTGTGTGATAGAAATTCGTCAGGGTTCATTCAGGTCTGTGTGGCCATCCCCCCCCCTTTGTCTCTTCAGGAGTAGAATCACCGTTTTTCGTCCTCAGCATCCCTTCTGGAGTAGATATTTAACCAGCATCCCTTCGGTAGTAGATTATTCCCCAATATCCCTTTGGTAGTAGACATTATCTCGGTGTCCCTTCGGTACTAGATATTTCTCCAGCATCCCTTCGTTGGTAAATATTTCCCGAGCATCCCTTCGGTTTTAGATATATCTCCAGCAACCCTTAGGTAGTAGATATTTCCCTTGTACCTCTTCGGTAGGAGATATTTCCCCAGCATACCTGTGGTAGTAGATATTTCCCAGCATCCCTTTGGTAGCAGATATTTCTCCAGCACTCCTTCGGCAGCAGATAATTCCCCAGCATCCCTTCAGGAACAAGTTAGGTCCTCGAGGTTCATTCAAGTCTCTGCCATAATCTCAAGAGTCGCCCTATAAATTCCTCAGGGTTCGTTCAGGTTCTTCAGAGGTCGTTCAGCGATTACTCATGCTTCTTTTGGGCCATCGCTATAGCACCCCATTGAAAGTAAAAAAGAAAATACAAGAAAAAAGAAAGAAAAAAGAAAGGAAGAAATCAGGAAAAAAAAATCCCCAGGGTTCGTGATAGCAGAGACTCATGACAGGCCTCCGAGTTCGCTCAGATCAAAGTCATCACCTACTGAGTCACCGCTAAAATTCTTGAAGGTTCGTATTTTAGGCCTGTATAGTCACTTTCCTGGAGCCCTTTAAGCAACACAAATAGCTCGGGGTTCGGTAGTACACATTCCCCACGGTTCATTCAGGTCTCGGGGTTCATTCACGTATATGCCATAACCTCCTACGCTTTCGGTCGAAGGCAAGAATTCCTGAGGGTTCACTGAGGTCTGTGTGGTCACATCCCCATCGTCCCTTCCGCCCTCCTCCTTATACGGGCTGGCGTCCTTGTCCCGCCCCTCATAATCTCCATCAACCCACCACCTCCCTTTTTGCCCAGTTTGGTTCGTTGTGTCACAGTTATCCTGCAGTTACGCGTCCGTTACTAGACCGCTACGACCGTTTTGTTGATCGTTGCATTATTTTTTTTTTAACTGATGATACAGTTTGTTGACCGACGTGGCTGATTTTTTTTTTCTTTTTTATGACCGTTTTGTTTTTTGTCGTGTTTACTTTTTAGGTTTGCTGAGGCGGTTTTATTCTTTTGTGTTCTTTTGCTGGCCATTATGTCCATGAAAATTGATAATTTTGTTTTTATGACCACAAAGACTGTTAGTTATTGTAATGATTTTCTTACCATTGAGACTGGGATACTCTATGACCGTTTACTTGGTTATTGTGCTCGTGTACGCTGTATTTGTTTACACACTTTTGCGTTATTTTTACAGCAATTGAGATTGTGTTTTGTTCGTTGTGTTCTCTTACTGACCTTTGCTGACGTTAGCTGACCGTATCGACCGTTTTATTTTAAATTGTTCTTTTACCTGTGCTTTTATTTATCAGCCAGTGAGACTGTTTCTTTAAAATTCGTGTTCGTTGATTAACCGTTATGTCCGTTTATTTACTTGCGTTCTTTAGAAGTGTCCGTTAAACCCTTCAGCCTGAGCATGTCTTATTTTTATATAACAACCGTCACAGTATTGTCAATTTGGGCCACCCTCTTGTAGTGATGGGGATAATGAAGGTTATTTCTAAACCTTCCAGTCCGAAATGTCTCTCCAAATTTGAATAAAATCGTCTGGAGGGATCAAGTAGTAAAAAATCGTCATCGCGGTGAAGACTACCCTACAGATATCAGTGGGTATTCATTGATGCTTGATAATATTATCAAAATTTGAATACCCGACCTTAGTATGGAATGAGTATTTTATGTTGATATTATTGGGGTTGAATTACTAACATCCTGGTTATCAGGTAGTTAAAATTCCTTAATGCATATTACAGTCTTAAAAGCATTAATAATTCAGACTTGCATGGGAAACAAAAATAAGTGTACAGTCATGAACTGTGGTCATAAGGTGACCGGGTAGTCTGCCACTAGAGGGCAGTTTAATCGCACACTTCCACCCCCCCAACTCCCCCTCCTTACCCCCACCAAACCACTGCTTTGTTAGGCGGAACGATCGGAGATCTAAGTTTCGCTCACTCTCACGTCTTGCCTCACGTAATGATGCCTTACTTTATCCTAACAATGGGTGTATTATTACGTTCATAGATTGACCTTCTGGTCCATGAGAAGCAATTATGTCGAAGTTTTGACAGACTTCAATAGAATGACCCTACAATATCCACCAGCCCACTCATCCACTTACTCTCTCAGCCCACTCAGCACAACCCACCGACCTCAACTCGACCACTCACCCTGCCCAGCCACCTGGGAAACCCACCCAGACCAACAGTTTCGGCCATCCACTCTGCCCACCCACGAATGCCACCCACGACGCCCAACTAATAATGCCACTCAGCACATTCACCCATTCACCTACCCACCCTGAACCCATCCAGACACCCAACCCACCAACCTAGTCACCCACCCAGAGCATCCCGGCCACACAATCTTCTCAGACACCCTGGCGACCCACCGAGCCCACTCACCCTGGCGACTCTCTCTGTCCAGACATTCTGACGACCCATCTTGCCCACAAACACCTACCACCCACCTCTCAAGCCACGAATACCACCCACCTTGCTCACCCAACAATGCCATTCATCACAGTCACTCACACAACCCTCCCACCGTAACCACCAACCTCTCCATGAACACCCACCAACCCACCCTGCCCATCCACCCTATCCACCCACTCAGTCCACCAAGTCCTTCCACTGACCCACCCGGCAATCCACATGCTCAATCACCTTTCTTACATAACCCCATTCACTCCCTCATCCCACTCACTCATTCGAATCACACTCATCCACCAGACTAATCCCACCTACAGTATACCTAATTTACCAACCCCTCCTGAACCATCAAACGATTCAGCCACTCACCCACCAAATCCACTCCACGCATCCACTCATTAACCCATCTGCCCCTACAACCCACCCCAAGCCCCTCCACACATCCCCTTCCCCACTCTTACCAACCATCCTGCCCACCACCCTACACACACACGCACACACACACACACACACACACACACACACACAACAA
>JAGKTI010013744.1:0-22600 GCA_018397915.1 Birgus latro
AGTTGAGCCGGCCGTTTATATCAGTGCCACCACACGAGGGCGTCTCTGTAGCATCCCTCAACATCGTAACATTGAGTACATTAACTAAAATTTACTACGAAGTGGATCATTCATAGCCAAGGGGCAAAATTTTCTCGTGTAGTCGATAGCATTAAATCTGAGCCTTCTTGTTCCTCCTCTTCGTCTTCCTCTTCCTCCTCCTCCTCCTCCCTGTGTTCTCCCTTTTCATTCTCCGCCTCTTCTTGTCTTCCTCTGCCTCTTCTCTCTGTTCTTGCTTTTCCTCCTCCCTGTTTTCTGTATTTTTCTCGTACAGTTTAGATCTTCGGATTTTGGTCTTTTTTCGGCATATTCACTTCGATATGTGTCAATAGGCCTGTTATCTGTACTTTCTGTACACTCCTATGTACTCCTATGCACCCCTGTGTACTCTTCCTCTTTTCCTTCCCCTCTGCTTCTTAATTTCTCAGGGTTCTTGTCTACGGAGGATGAGGTTCTTCCCGGCAACCTTGGCGTCAAGGACCAGACCCTCGCCCTCCGCTGGGTGCAAGACAACATCTGCTCTTTTGGCGGGAACCCAGCCAAGGTCACCCTCTTTGGCCAGAGTGCAGGGGGCAGCTCCGTTCACCTGCAGATACTCTCACCTTCGGCAGCAGGTGGGTAGGGCTTGTGTGCACTCTGATCACTCCAACTTGGCCTAGATTTGAAGATTTAAATGAAGACAAGACTCCGTACACTTTTATCCTTCTTGCACAGATTTATTAAGAGTTACGACACAGAAATGATTGACGTATCAGAACCCACACAGATCAGAGACTTGGCATCACTCATAAACGTTTATAAAATCAAACTTACAACAGGGATACAGTCGTAAACGTTTGTAAAATCAGCGTTACGGCAGAGGAAGTTACTGTAAAACTGTATCTGAATCTTCAAGCACCTGACTGACTGTAATTATGCCTCTGAATCCGCAAACACCAAACAGTGTTGTTATAGGGGATGTCATAACTTCGTGAATCTCTCCCAGCAAGGAACTGATTGCATAAATATATCTCAACCCACAAACAGACACAGTTATGTCTTGAAATCAACTGTAAACATTTGTAAAATCTGTTACAAAAGAGAATTGATTTAAAAATGTCTCTGAATCCATAACACCCATCAGAGATACTACCTACAGCCAGTAGTAAACATTTGTGAATATATCGCAACAAGTAACAGGAGCGTTCACAAACTCCCAAAAGTTGCCAATCTTCACTTGATAATTTGAAAAATAAAATACTGTTTTGTGTTTCCTTTATCACTTCGTTCACAAGTATAATTTTATGAACATATTTACTCAGTAAAATGGGGAGGAGAAGCTTCAGTATGATAAAACTAAGGGATCACTGAACTAATCAAACTAACCGTCTAAACCTTTAATATTCTCCGTAGCGTAAAACCGATTACTTACATTCCCAGTCACATGTTTTAATATAGTTTTAATCAAATAAAACTTTCATATACATATTTAACATGAAGTAATCTGGCTGCAAAATATGTATAGGAATCAGATGAAGATTGTATGCACACGCCTGCACCAAGTTTTGTTGTCTTCCCAGAAACATTGGTACTTGGGATTTTGGTCGGCCCCTCGTCTTCGCAGGATTTTGGCTTCATAGTTTTTTTTTTTTAAATATCATATAGTCGGTACCTTCTCCTCAGTATTTGCCAGATGAAACATTAATCTCTTTGATAACTAGATAAGTGTTTCAAATCAAACATGCAGCGAGATTTCTAATATTATGTGATGAATGCTAACGGACCACTTGTCGTTTAATGCTTTCTGGTGACTGCAGTATTTTGCTTAGTAAATCATGTCTAGAAAACTACACGAGTTCCTAATCAAATTACTTGGCGATCACTGGCAACTCCTACGTTTGTGAACGAACCCATTGATTGTAAATGTTTGTCAATACACAAACACAAACCAGGGTTATGACCAGACAATCAGTGGAAAATATTTGTGAATCTCTCCTTAGGTTTATTCCAGAGGGCCATAATGCAGTCTGGAAATATCTTGTGTCCCTGGGCTCTACGCAGCGATCACAGGAAGATGGCGGCTGTCGTTGCTCACTATCTGGACTGTCCTGGACAAACAGAGGCCCTGGACAGCCATGCACTCCTCGCCTGTCTGCAAGAAGCGCCTGTCAGCAAACTTGTACTGGCACAGAGGCAGGGAGAGGTACAGTTACCATCAAAAGTTGTCGCCTCCCGTGTTTCTCTCGCCGCTGGGAATCACTTTTTGTATTCCTTTCTACGGGCTTTGAAAATTAGTTTGGATATTCTGAAGCAATGGACACTGATTTTTTTTTATTTGATCACAGGATTACAAATAAATGAATGAGAGGAAGAATGGGACTTGAATGCACTAATGTAAATAAAGGAATGAGAGGAAGAATGGGACTTGAATGCACTAATGTTGTGATGGGAAGGGGTAGAGTGAGATGGTTTGGGCATGTGGAAAGGATAAGACAGTTTGGTGTGGAGGGTGAGTGAGAGGTATGAACGCTGAGGGTAGAGACGTTGTGAGGCAGACTGAAGAAGACCTGGGACGAGGTTATAGTTGTGACCTCAAGGATAAGGGACTGAATAGAGAGGCTGCTGGAGATCGAGCAGGGTGGAGAGCTGCCATTAGGTGACCAAGGCCATTGTATGCAAGTTGGGGCTTTTATAAACGAAGAGATAATGAACAAACAAATCAGTGTTATCAGTGTGTGTTGCTGCAGAGTCATTACCAAAGTTATTATATGGATAGTACTGCTCAACCAGTTCTTTTGTTCACTATCATTGTTTACTTTGCGGAACACACACACACACACACACAAAGCTCCACGATATCCAGAAAAAAAAAATACGATAAAGTGTGCTTATAACAAAACAGCCTAATAAGTGTATGGGGGGAAAAAAAAGCGAGGCAACGTAGAATGAAACGAATAAAACCCATATTTGTTAAGATAAGACCAGCCCCTCCTCAGACCCTTGGCTACTTCCCGTTCTACATGGTGCCGAGGGTCGACGGGGACTTTCTGCCAGACCATCCTGCCGTTCTGCTTCGTGACGGCCGATACAACAAGGTGGACATCATTTCAGGAGTCAATGAACACGAAGGGATGAGCACTGCTTTCAGTAAGTATATGTTGCGTCTTCCACTCCCAGGCCTCTATGATCCACTCTCAGCTGAATATAAGCGTGTGTCATAAAGAATTGAATACCACACTGTTTTTATATTTGTGTTGCGTCTTTCTTATATTCCCAGGCCTCTATGATTCGCTCTGTTGGATACAGTGAGCTCTATGGTATGGAGTGGCTTTCTCATGGGTAGCACCACGTAGTTTTGTGTAACAGCCGCCAGGGGCCCAGGGAGGCACTGATGTTTATCTACACCACCGACGCCCACGTCTTTTGAAATCAGCCGGTGGATCCGGAAAATATAGTGCCATGGCCCACTGCTTAACTTATGTAAGCAACAGCGAAACGGAAACAGAAGGCTAAGAACAGTGGATCCAATTGCATTACCATTGTGGAGGCGACGAGTGGAGGGGTTTCGGCGGCCGAGGCTTCACGCTCGCTGCGGAGATAGCCACTCCATATGATAGAGCTCAGTGGTTGAATATTATCGTGTGGGATAAGGAGTTGAATACCATAGTGTTTTTAATCTAACTTGTCCCAGATTTTCGTCCCTTTGCAGCTTGTTTCACGTAGCTCTGTGACAGAAAGAGACGCTGCTACCGCTCTACATGTAGCACTTCTCGGTGACTAGCATCATAATTAGTGTCAGTGCTTTCACAACTCAACAATCAAGATGGAAAGATGGTAATTTTAGGCCAAGTTAAAGAGCGTATATTGTATCAGTGCAAAGGAAGATAAAACCATAGCTATCAGTAAATCATGTCCTCTTAACACATATGCTCCTTTAACTCATTCGAAGCAAAATAAACATGTGTGGAGAGAAGTGGGATAGATTACAAGAGCTGTTCCGTTCTTGAGAGTGCTAATGATACCAACATTAAGTTAGGATTTTGGCCCACACGTCCAGAATTCACTGTTGCCAATAGACCACTGTACTGTGTTTACATTTGGATATTGGCTTCCTATTAATTCATTCACTCTAAAAACCTGTGCCAAGCTGAATGAAATTGTTTGGTACTGGAGAGAATAAAAACCACGTCGTTGGAGTGAAGGGGTCAAGTGAGGACTGCTTCTACAGTCATTATCAAAAGCCGAAAATCTTCAACCAGCATTGTTTCTCATTTCCCCTCAACCAAAAGAGAGTACCCTTCCTTCTCATACACTTTTGATGCGTGATTCATACTGACACAACACACACACACACACCCTTTCGCTAATTCCCTCTCACATGCATCGTGTTTGGTGAGCAGCGTTGGTGGTCAGTGCAGAGGGCCAGCGCCTGAGGAACGCCTTCAGCGCCCTAGCACCCTATGTGGTATGCGTGGACGAGGAGGAGGCGAAGGAGTACCTGGCCAACAGAATCTTCTATCACTACCTGCAGACTGACCAACATAACTTCTCGGATCAAAACGCTGCGGCCATTGAAAGAGTGTGTACCTTTGCTGTGCTGTGTGTTGCATCAGTTCCATCGTGTGTACCTTTGCTGTGCTGTGTGTTGCATCAGTTCCATCGTGTGTACCTTTGTTGTGCTGTGTGTTGCATCAGTTCCATCGTGTGTACCTTTGCTGTGCTGTGTGTTGCATCAGTTCCATCGTGTGTACCCTTGCTGTGCTGTGTGTTGCATCAGTTCCATCGTGTGTATCCTTGCTGTGCTGTGTATTGCATCAGTTCCATCGTGTGTACCCTTGCTGTGTTGTGTGTTGCATCAGTTCCATCGTGTGTACCCTTGCTGTGTTGTGTATTATGCCATATTCATCGTCTTTTCCTGCATATAAGAATCTCTCGGCTTCTACTCTCACTACAGTACATGCAGACTGACCAAAACAGAAATTTTTGGACCAGAGCAGTGCAGCCATCGAAAGAGTGTGTACTTTGTTGTACCGTCTCGCGTTTAATTCCATCACTCATTGCGAATTTGAATATCTCCCATCTCCTATGTCACTACCTGGGGAGGGGCCAAATACTGGATATTGCCCTTGAAATACTGGGGACCTTCACTGCATTGTCTGTTGCGTCCGTTTCATCGTGTGTGCTTTCAGTATCACATCGTTTCCATCGCCTTTTACTGAACATAAGATTATTTCTCACTTCCTTCTATCACTAACTGGGGACAGACCACGATCCAGCAGCCATCGAAGGAGTGAGTACTTTGATTGTGCTGTCTGTTATATTATTTTCATCATTTTTTGCTAAGTATATGCAGTTCTGTCTCTTCTCACTACTTCAGGAGAGATCAGTTATCAACAGAACCTTCTGGACTGAAATATTAGATGCCTATGCCGGTCTGACTGTTGGGTTAGATACGTTGCCTTTTATTGGGGACTATCAGGACAGCAGGATCATTTATCATTACCTGAAGGGTCAGAAAAATAAATAAATACAAAAGGATGGAGCGGATAGGTGTAGAGAGAGGAGGGTATGAGTGAGAGCAGGGCAATGAAATGGTGGGGGACGGGGCGACGTGGAGGCGATTTGTTTGTTGCCACCACTCACGGGATTAAGGCGTCTGGCAATAGATAGATAGACAGAAAATAAACCTTCTCTGGTCGCAACGTTGGGGTCATCAAAAGTATGGGTACAATTGTCTGCAAAAGTGCTAGTCCTGTTCCTTCCCTCAGTAACTCAGAACATGATACTTATGGTAATGAAAAGTGAGTGTAAGCTTAAAGTAACTGCGTAGCTAAACCATACAGATTATTGGAGATACATGCGATTTTACCCAAACTGTGCTTGTGAAGGTGAGGAGGAGGAACAGTACTTTTGCAAAGGATTGTATATTTGCTGGTTTGTAGGGGAGGGACCAGCATAACTTCTCAGACGACATTGTAGCCATCGGAGGAGTAGGCTCAGTTGCGGACATAAATACTGATCCACTCCATTAATTAACGAGGCAGTGAACAACGACATTTGAAACTCAGTGAAGTGATGTGATCTCCGGAGCCCAACAACCGTTTCAGAATACTATGTAAAATTTTCATAACTATTTGACTTGAAAATTTAATAGTATTACTCGCTACAAATATGCTCTTACTGTCCCTGTTACGTCAGTTCTGTCGCCTTTTACTAATAGAAGAATCACACACACACTTATCACACGTCAAAATTGCATGATTCACAGTGTTATTGCAGTTAAATTGAGTGGGCACGGTACCTAGACTGTGCCATCTGTTATGTCCTCTTTGTTGCGTTTTATTTAGCATCGTAATCTTTCTGTTTACAACGGTACGCCCATCGAGAGAGCGGGGTACCTTTGTTGTCCTGTCTGTTATGTAAATTGTTTTTTTTTTATCAAACATCATGTTTTCTTGATCTACGAGGCTGCATCCATCAAGAGAGAGGAGAGGACGTTTGTGGAATGAAATACAAAAGGTGTTCTGAGTTCGATGGGTTAAGGATTCGACACTAAAATCTGTGATCTATGTGGCACAAGCGTCATACTCTTCCTTGGCAGTATCTCTTGCATATTACTCTTCTGCATCTTCTCATATAGTTTTTATTTCGACATAGTTTGCATCAATAACACGGAAGAGGTTACTGAGGTTTAATGTACGGAATAAACCGCTAAGGAAGAGGTGTTACAAAATTTACAAAGCCACAGATCATAATTCTCGCCTCCGTTCACAGATGGGAGGCGACGTGCAGTTCAACTATCCACACGGCACCGTTTCTCTCTTCCACGCCAAGGACGAGGCCAGCGGCAAGAAGGTGTTTTCATATGAGCTTCGGCACCGGGGACAGTACTCCTTCGCTGACCTGTACAGCAAGTCACCAAATAAGAAGTGTACGTGCGTTAAGATAAAGTAGCTTAATAGAGCATGGTACAGAACATCTTTTCATGGTGCTCTCAGTTTAAACTTCCTTCTGTACAGACTGCATGATGTGTATGACGATAACTCGAACACACATAGAACTTACGTTTTTCACAACGTTCATTAATTGTTCAACGATTTCAGGGATCAACCACGGCGATGAACTCCAGTATCTATTCAACGATGTGTTCGGCCAGCCACCCTTGACGCGGAATGACGACCTGACGTTGAGGGACATAATGCTGCGTGTGTGGACCAACTTTGCTGCCACTGGGTACGCAAGCTCCCTGACACCTCATCCTTAGCGATTTATTTTTTGGATTTGGCTGGGTAATATCCTTTTGTATGTTATCTATGAAGGGTATGGCGATATATGAAGGATTTATGCTCCCTAACACCTCTTCCTTAGCGATTTATTTTTGGATATGGCTGAATAATATCCTTTTGTACGCTATTTCTTCAGAGTATGGCGATATTAGGAATTATGTTCCTTAACACCTCTAACTTAGCGATTTATTTTTGGATATGGCTGGTTAATAATCGTTTGTACGTTATTCATGCAGAGTATGGCGATATTGGAAGGGTTTATGATCCCTAACACCTCTTCCTTAGCGATTTATTTTTGAATACGGCTGGGTAATATAATTTTGTTCGTTATTTATGCAGAGTATGGCGATATTGGAAGGACTTATGTAACACAGAAGAGGACAGTAAGGTATAATAAACAGAGTAAATCGCTTAGGAAAAGGCATTAGGGAGCTTCCTTATCTGACGAGAATTCGGACCAAGAAGATTTGAGATCGCTTTCCTTAAAGGTTTTGGATATTTCGTAACGCCTCTTCTTTAGCGATTTATTCTGCCCCTTAATGTTCCTTTGGAAGTGACGCAAACCGTATCAACTCAAAACTAAGCAACATACAAGAGCATTTTGAAGTGCAGGATGGAAAATAAATCGCTAAGGAAGAGGTGCTACGAATACGCCCCTCAGCTCCTCCATTACCCAACATAATCTAGCCTCCTGGTGACTGACGAGGCACGGGATTCTTTTAGCATATTGATGATCGATTTGCTGGTGTAATGTATTTATTTTTTATGCAGGAAGAATGAGACATGGCTAGATTTAGTATTGTTTGTACTCTTATTTACACACACACACACACACACACACACACACACACACACACACACACACGAGAAGTCTTTGGACACTGGCTTCGCTATATCACTAACAATAGCAAAAACAGCCCCCAGATGGCAAAAAGCGCTACTTTCCTGATCAACTTTTATTGAGCTTTGCCATTGCACTTTCCTCAGTTCCTAGGTCAGTGGATCACTATTATTGGAAGCATTGAAATTTCCTATCATATGCCTACAGGGCTAATATTTTCACACAGCTAGAAGACAAACTGGATCGGTTTATTTATTAACTTATTTTTTGCTAAAGGCACACTCCAGAAAATCCCTGACAACATTTGCTTCTGGGGTTTATTGCTATCAACCACCGTTTTTGTGTGATGCTGTGTAGTGTTTGCGTTATGGACAGACAGACATACAGTACATGCATATATAAAGACCAAATTAAGATTATAGAATTAGACAGATAGATAGTTATATAGATTAACAAATTAGACCCAACAGGGTATCAATTATTAAAATGTCCGAGAGTCCAAACCCTCACCTGAACCTATTCTCCTTGACCTAAGATGACCTCTGACCTCCAGCCTAATCAAACCTGTCCTGACCTACCTAACCCAAGCAAGATGAACTAACCTATCCCAACCACCAGCTCTCACCCGCAGATCTAACCTACCCTAACCTGTAAACCCCCCCAGGAACCCCACCCCCGATTGGTCCCTGGGGTTCAAATGGAAGCCCACCACGCCCCATGGCCCCCCTCACTGCCTCAGTCTCACCCCAGCCGCCAGTATGAAGGCCTGTACGAAAGTTGGGGTAAGTTGAACGCCTCTCTGTTTATTTTCGTTTGTACTCCAACTTTGTTCTAAAATTGATCTCTCCATCTTCACTACTGTGTTACGGTGAGGGAGTAACACTGGGATACGGTGCTTGTCACGAAGAAGTGCTGTGGCAAGGAAACAGAGCCGTAGTACTGTCTTTTTCTACCACTGAGCTACGTGAAATAGGCTGTAGAAGGACGAACATCTGGGCCAAATCGAGGGGAAAGGAGTATAGCCGTAAATTTACCTCATCTTCAGTGCTATGCCAACGCTAGAATACGATGCTAGTCACGAAGAAGTGCTATGGAAAACGTGTAGATCTGTAGTTTTTTTTTTTTTTTTTTTACACTGAGCCACGGGAAATAAACTTTAAAATGGCAGTAACTTCGTCTATACTCATTTCCCTCCAACTTGGCCTAAAATTACCGGGTCTCCATCTTGAATACCGAGCTGTAACACCGTATTAACACTCCAGGAAGGTGCTAGTCACGAAAAAGTGCTGTGGAAAGGAGATAGAGCCACAGTATTCTCTTATGGCACTGATATCTGTGAAATTAGATGCAAAAAGGATGACAATCTGGGCCAAGTTAAGGTGAAAGTCTATCTATCTATTGCCAGACGCCTTAAGGGGTGGCCACAAACAAATCGCCTCCATGTCGCCCTGTCCCTCACCATTTCATTGCCCTGCTCCCAGCTCATACCCCCCCCCCCCCATATACCTCTCCACTCCATCCCTCCATCTCATCCTTGGCCTCCCCCTTCCTCTCCCCGCCGTTCATCTCATTCACATACACTCTTCTCGTCAGTCTCTCACTCTCCATCCTCTCCACATGTCCAAACTAACTCAATGTGTTTGTGAAATGTGTGTGAAAGTACTGTAGATAAAATTATTGATATATATAAGCTCTTCTGTGCATTTTAACCTGCATTTATGCACAACCATGTCCTAACACCTTTTCCTAAGCAATTTATTTTACTTATATCATACTAATATCACCATACCATAAATAACATACAAAGCGATATTAGTCGGTCTTATCCAAAAATAAATCGGTAAGGAAAAGGCGTTGGGGAGCCTCCATAGCACCCGAGAATTCTAGCCCATGGTACACCGCACAGACATCAGAATTTCGTGATGTACTCTTTTCACTCTATCTTGGCTTAAAATTGTCATCTCAGTCATGAATGTTGAGTTGTGACAATAGATTAGCGCCTGAGTATGATGCTAGTCACGAAGAAGTGCTGTGGAAAGGATGTGAAGCCTTAATATTGTCTTTTTTTCACTGATCTACGTGGAAATAAGCTGCAAAAGGACGAAATCTGGGCCACTTTAAGGTGAAAGAACTGTAGTGTAGTGGTCTGAACTCACCGGTCGGAGTGTTGGATGTTGAAAACGCGTAGGGTAGACACTAATAGCACTGACTCAGCCGTCCCCGGAGTACGCGAAAATTGAGAGGCGTAAAATATGGACCATCCTGTGTACAGTAATAAATTAATTAATCCAGAAGAGCAATAAAGTTAATCAGTATCAATAATTAAGGAAATCAGGCTCAATAAATCGATAATTGTTTCTCATTCCCATTTTCTGTATTATAGGGGAGACTATTTCTGGTGGATATAAATGAATCTAGAGATAAATATATAGACAGATAATGATGTAAATAAATATACGTATAAATAATGGTGTAAATAAACAAATAAAAAGTAATGATATATATATAAATAAGATAGTCAAACTTATTAACAGTTTCCACACCCCGTTTTCTATGTTGCAGTCACGGCGTTTTCTGAGTGAGCTGCCAACACTGCAGAATATGTTGTTGTACCCGGAGAAATTCGGCGCCACTGACAACGTTATTGACACCAGTGACAGCGATAACGACGTCTGCCTTTAGTGATTCTGCTGACACCACCACCGCAACTACCACCATCACTGCTGCCTTACTACTACTACTCTGACAACCACAGCTGCCACCACAACTACCCTTACCACCAGCTTCTCCGTAGTGTTTATGTTACTGCCACCACCACTACCACCACAGACTCACCTTTATTACTATATTTTACTGACACCACCACCACCACCATCAGCATCATGTCTCTGGTGGTTTGTATTGCTGACACCATTGCCAACAGTTGTCACAGTCTCCTTCCTGATCCATAACCCCGCCATCACTACCACTACCACTGTTATAAAGTAAATAAATAAGTAATCTGTAGTGAAGGGATGAATAAGTGTTGGATGTAAAATTTATCCATCTATCTATCTATTGCCAGGCGCCATAATCCCGTAAGGGGTAACCATTTGCCTTTGAGTTATTTGTTTTACAGGGAGGGGCACTAACCTTCCACCAACCCACTTGTTGACACGTAGGGAGCGCGTATGGTTTGGTTATATGGTTACCGCCCAGCGTTGTAAATGGTTTCTTGGCTTACAGGAAACCATTTGGCTTGTCACTCAATGTAAAGCCATCTGTAAAGGAAAGAAAAGCAATAAGAAGTGACAGGAAAGATGGGAGAAGTAGGAAGAGAGGAGGAGGGCAGGCACAGAAAAAAAATGATAAAGGCTAAGGAAGAAATAGGCAGCACTACATCAAGTGAGTGGATGATGGTCGCCACCAGACGTAAAATGCTGAGAATAAATATGAAGGAAGTTTATGCATTTCTGTTTGCTGCAACCCCCCCCCCTCTCCCCTCATTTGTTTTTCTTTTATACTGAGTTCCGTTAAGCTTGTGACTCTGATTTGAAGAGATCAGAGACAACATTTACTGGTCCCTCTACTGCTTCACGCCTATCACAACTAAAAAAAAAAAAAAATGTTTTTCTTGCACAACCCAGGGTTTTCTGATTAAGCAGACCCGTCGACCGCAGATAAGTAACGGCTCCCATGGTACTGTCCTGCAGATTCCCTACCCTGGTGATGTGTTGTATTTGTGTATTATATGCTGTACAGTGTTGCCTTATGTGTGTATTGTATGCTGTACAGTGTTGCATTATGTGTGTATTATATGGTGTACAGTGTTGCATTATGTGTGTATTATATGGTGTATAGTGTTGCCTTATGTGTATCAACAAATGGGCACATGTCCTTTGCGGCTCCACTCAACCCAGATCTAAAACTTGCTGGTCAGAAAGGCTGGATGATGAGGTGACCTAAGCATTGCAGTCCATCAGCTCAGTTTGATGCTACCTCTGATGGCCGGATATCAGGGGTGGAGACGGGGAGGCTCATTGTACATTGCTGTGTGCGTGAAATGAGTGTGTAGGTATTTATTCATAGCTTGTGTGGGAATGTCTGCAGGTGGGATGTTACTGAAGAAGGTCTGGTAATGTTTGCACGGGGATGGTTAGTTGTATTGTGTGGTGTTGTCTTATAAGGTCTGAAGGGAAGAGTAAACCTTTTGGCACACACAGCTATACCCTGTTCACGTTAACTTGGAGCAAAATTACCGTTTCTCCATCTTGAATGGTGAGCTATAGCAAGAGATTAACACTACAAGCCTCAAATATAGAAACAGTGCTATGAAAAAGATGTAGTGAAGCAGTATTTTTATGTACTGACACTGAATTATGGAAATCAGGTTGCAAAATGACGAAATTCCCTACCAAGTTGAGGTGAATGGGCTATAGAAACTGTTAATCTGGCCTACCTCTCAAGAAAAATGGTACTATACTCTTTTTACTCTAACCTGGCCATTTTTTTTTTTTTTTTCCATGTAACTGAATGGCAGAAAGAGTATTAGCCTACTACTCTACATCCTTTCTACATCACTTCTTCATAGTTAGCGCCATACTCTAGAATTAATGTACAGGGTGTCCATAAAGTCTCTTTACAAAGGGGTTCATTTAACAGTACCTTAACTCAACATCTTTCATCAACAGGGTACCTGAAATACAGGTACCTGCTGTCTAGATGTTGCTACTCCTCACCCTGTATTTCAGGTACCCTGTTGATGAAAGATGTTAAGGTACTGTTAAATGAACCCCTTTGTAAAGAGACTTTATGGACACCCTGTATTTTTATCCATCTCAACATTCAGTGTGTTGTTACGGCAATTTTAGATAAGGTCAGAGTAAAACGAGTAGGCTACAGTATTTTGTACTTTCAACACTGATAAATAGTTGTTTGGCATCACATTTGAGAGCTTTCAAGACAACGTTTTTTGTTAAGCACGGCTTACTGCTCTATATACTTTGCAACTGCCAAGGTTTTACTGATTTAATCCATAAGTGGTGGAAGAGGTTATACTAAAACTACTTTCGTCAGCGAACACTCCCTATAGTGCGTCTTTCTTATTTATATTTCCAAAGAAGACGTTAATTGAGGTGTCTACGGTCTGGGTGACAACCCATAAAACAGTAAAAGGTTTAACCCCTTCAATCTAATGGTATTTTTCTTTCACTTTAGCTTTGCCGTTTCTGGCGACTTTAATTAAAGGCATCAGGGAAGTGAGCATGGAAGTGAAAAAGTCGTTGCATGACGGCATTTTGATACCAACTCTAACTTATGGAAGTGAAGCTTGGACCTTGTTAGAGGGACGGACGTCAAGAGTGAGAACAGTGGAAATGTTAATTGAGAGGAGCATGTGGTCATATGGAAAGACAGACTGACAAATGATGAAGTGAAGGAGCGTTGTGGTGTGGATGTGGATGTGATAGGAAGCGTTAGGAGAAACACACTGGGGTGGTTTGGCCATGTGGAAAGGATGGAGAGTGAGAGACTGACGAGAGAGTGTATGTGAGTGAGATGGAAGGGGGAGGGGGGAGAGGAAGCGGGGGCCAAGGATGAGATGGAGGGATGGAGAGATATATGAGGGAGGGGGGTGTGAGCTGGGAGCTGAGCAGTGAAATGGCGGGGGACAGGGCGACATGGAGGCGATTTGTTTGTGGCCACCCCTTACGGGATTAAGGCATCTGGCAATAGTCACGAAAAAGGGCTGTGCATCTTATTAATGTCATTTGTTTTCTACTGAGGTGTGGNACAATGAGAAAAACAGTGTGAGCAGTGAAATGGCGGGGGACAGGGCGACATGGAGGCGATTTGTTTGTGGCCACCCCTTACGGGATTAAGGCATCTGGCAATAGTCACGAAAAAGGGCTGTGCATCTTATTAATGTCATTTGTTTTCTACTGAGGTGTGGGAAATACGCTGCAAAAAGACAAAAATTTCTGCCAAATGAAACATAATAACGTTTAGAGTAAGACGAAGGAGAATTAAAGCACTCCACCCCATATTGTGCCATCGTCTGTTGGTTCATTATCGTGTGTGATGGGAAAGGTAGATTGATTCCTTATGGTTCTTTCACTGTAACAGCCTAGATTTTCGTTCTTTTGCTGCTTACTTCTCCTTAGCTTAGTGGCAGAAAAGGAGAATGCTATGGCTCAGCATCTTTCCCAAAGCAGTTCTTTATGGCTAGCCTTATGTCTAGTGTTGATTTATTGTTACAGCTAAGAATTAAAGATAGAGAGATGGCAACTGAAAGTCAAGTTAGAGTAAAAAGAGTGTATTGCACAGGCTTGAACTGGTATGCTTTTGTCAGTGAAGATTTTTTTTTTTCGTTCCATGTGATACCTTCTAAGACCACTTACTACTTTTTCTTTTGAGAGTAGGTATTCAACACCCTAAGCAAACTCCACTTAAGCATTCCAGTTACCGATAACCATTCCAATATGTCTCACCTCAGTCTCTCCTATTATTTTCTTAACCTACATTCCATTAAAATCTTCCATCACAAACAAATACCTTATTAGGTTTTGTGCTTTTTCATAGTTTTCGTTACGGTTTGATAAAACTTCTCTATTTTTTCATCTTCATTGCTGTATTTGTAAATATGGAATAGGTACATGTAGAATGATTTTAGTCAATCCATCTATGATCTAATGTTTTTCTGTCCAGTCAGAAACACAGGGGCCCGGAACTAGGCAGTATTCAATCCCGGTATTAATTGTAAGTCGAGGGTAATTGAATTATTTTAGTTGTCCCTGAAATAACTTTTGCAGATTCGTTTTCTCTAAAATGGCAGCATATCCACCATAAGTTTGCACAAATTATCAACTTTTAAGCCAATTAAGCTGATATATTTATGTAATCTAAGTGTTCTTGTGGAATGATGTAATTTGAATGTGATGTCAAAGAATTATTTGTGATTTTATAAATGTTTGTGTACCTTAAATACGGATCGTGTTGTAGCAAGACTAATACTGTATTTTAAGTTGCGTAATAATTTTAGTATTTTTTGTCGCAGATGTATAAACCTTATTACAGTATTTGCACGGTTTGACAAAAAAGATTTAATAATTTCTATAATTTGGAGAGATAAGACAAATAAAAACATTACAGGACCCGTACCTAAGGCGCCATGATGTCAAGGCGTCCTCGCAAGTACGCGGAGAGGTTCGAGGATGGTGAGGAGAAAATCACAAATATTCCCGATGGTAAGTGTGTATCAGGTGTTTTGCGTGTGTGTGTTGAGTTAGGGTGGTATGAGGGTTGTGCAGGGGTGAGTGGACGCCTGAGATGGGGGGAAGGAGAAGAGGGTGGGTTGGATGTGGGTGATTCCAGTATGAGAGAGGGGAGGCAAAATGTTCCTTCTTATTTTAGTGTATTTTTGTGATTCATTCCTATAATCATCTCCTGTTCAGTACTGTAATACGAGGCAATTTGTCAAGGATGCATTTACTGCTTATTGGAAAGTGTGTATAATTTCAGTAATTACAATACTATGGTATGCAGATGCTTGTAATTTTCCCAAAATGCCTCGTATTACCGTATTGTAATTATTAAATGTTTATGGTTATGATAAAAGAAGTCAGTTGGGATTTCTTCATAAATATTTGAAATTTATGTTGTTGTACGTTAATAAATACTGAGATGTTTTTTATTTCACCTGTTAAATATTATGGATAGTTTTGTAATTTGCCCATATTGATTTTGCTTATCTCGAAGGGGTTCAGGTGGGATTTTGTGATTAATCTTAGAAATCTCAATGGTTACAGACTTGCTTCTTGGGCAAGTGTTCGTAAAGTCCGTGGTTTGACGTGCCTGCCCAGTGATGATGTTGAATTATGTTGCAGTTCTTTATTTTTCACAGCAGCCAAAACCCAGCCTGGTTAATCATTACGAGGTGGCTGTGTGACATTTGGGTGAGTAGTTCTAGGCAACTCAGACCATGACTCATTATCCGAAACTTTTCCCCATTGTAATGATGTTTATTCTTATTTAGTGAAAATTGTCCTCTGTACTTGTTTTGGATTTTGATTTGTTGGCCTATATGCTGTACAATGATTTTATTATAATTTATTCCTGGTTTTGGTGGAAATTACAGATATATTTTTTATTTTAGTGGTAATCATTGCTATTTATACATCATGCATTTGTTCCCAGTGTTTATGCTTTTCTGTATTTTCTGCTAATTATTCTAAGCAAGTCAACCTCTATCAGTTGGGTTAGGTATCATCCAGTACTGTGGTTAGGGTAGGTACCTTATCATCCAGTACTGTGGTTAGGTTAGGTACCGTATCATCCAGTACTGTGGTTATGATAGGTACTGTATCATCCAGTACTGTGGTTATGTTAGGTGCCATATCATCCGGTACTGTGGTTATGTTAGGTACTATATCATCCAGTACTTTAGTTAGGTTAGGTACTGTATCATCCAGTACGGTCACTACTTGTTATACGATGGGGTTACGTCAGGTCATACCTTAACGTATAACGAGTTTATCGTAAATCAGGAGATTGAAATACAATATAAAAGGAGGGTTACATCATCTCCCAAAGTCACCTACCCATGACTGAAACAAAAACGACAACCCACCTTAATCACTTCCTGTGTTGGTCCAGGTCCCTTCCTTACCAGCCATGCCAAACATAGTTTTGCAAGTCTCTCTACACAAATCCCCCCTGTGGCGGGGGGGGACACAATCTGGCCGCACTGTGGGGTGGTGGTACTACTTTGCGGCCAGGTTGTGTTAGGAAGAATTCTGCCACCGTATTCCCTGTGTGTCGTAAAAGGCGACTAAAAGGGGCAGGGTGAGGGGACTAGGGACCTCCTCCTCTGTTTTTAGGGTGAGGAGACTGTAGCACCAGTCGAGCAGGGCAGTACTCCCAGGGAGGATGGAAAGCTGATGACAGGGAGAGCTGGAGCTCCCGTTTCATCAGCCCTCAGGACTTGTTCCTGACCATCCTCCTTTGCTGAACTTTTTCAGTGTCTCAGTTACACAGAGAGTAGACCAGCATGCTCTCATATACAAGTTTCTCTAACTGTCAGCACCAAACTACATACACGCTACATACTACACTTCCTTTTCAAAATTCTCAAAATGGTGTACAAAAATCATGCCTCGGAGTCCCCGGGGGGGGGACCATAAATGCCCCCACCATCCGCCCCTCTCCCGGTGACGACTCAAAGAGCTGCCTGGAACCACCATCTGACTCACTCCTTCTTCATTTCTGTAACATTCACGGCCTTTCCTCTAACTTTCACGCTGTTGAGCACCACCTCTTCTCCTCTAAACCTCACCTTCTCTTTCTCACTGAGACTCAGCTGTCTGAGGCAACTGACAGCAAACCCTTTTCTGTATCCTCCTACTTTCTCTATTCTCGTTTCAAAGCCAAAGGTGGCTGTTGCGTATACGTTTGCAACGATCTATCTTGCTCTCGTGTTCCTGAACTTGATTCTTCTGAATTCTCTGCTCTCTGGCTTCGGCTTTCCTGTCATTCTCTGACTAAATATATCTGTGCTGTTTACTTATCTCCTAATTCTACTGACTATCAAAAATTCTTTGACTATCTTACTTCTACGATGGAACACATTCTATCCATTTCTCCTTTCTCTGAAATCTCCATTCTAGGAGATTTCAATGTTCACCACCACCTTTGGCTCTCCTCTCCTTTAACTGATCCACCTGGTGAACAAGCCTACATCTTTTCTATCCTTAATGACCTAGAGCAGCTTGTACAGCACCCTACCCGTATCCCTGACCGCCTTGGAGAGAGTTCCAACATACTTGACCTATTCCTAACAACTAATCCTTCTGCTTACACTGTTCATCTTTTCTCTCCGTTGGGCTCCTCCGATCATAATCTTATTACCTTAACATGTCCAATCGCTCCAGTACAGCCTGTGGACCCTCCAAAGAAACGTCGCCTGTGGCACTTTGGAGCTGCAGATTGGGAGGCCCTCAGGCAGTACTTCTTTGATTTTCCATGGAATGATTATTGCTTCCATGGCCGGGAGCCATCTGAGTGTGCCTTGCGCGTTACGGAGGTTATTCTCTCAGGCATGGAAGCATACATTCCTTTCTCATATCCCCTGACTAATGCAAGAAAGCCTTGGTTTAATCACGCTTGTTCTAATGCTCTCCGCAACAAGGAGAGGGCCTATAAGAGGTACTGGAGCCAACCCACCCCTGAATCACACCTTTTATATATTTCTGCCCGGAATCGTGCTAAGTCTCATCTTCCCTCTGCTAAAAACAATTTCATCCGTGCTAAATGTTCCCAACTCTCCAGCTCGAACTCTTCTCGCTCCTTCTGGCACCTTGCCAAAAACCTTTCTAACAACTTTACCTCATCATCCTTCCCTCCTCTTTTCTACTCTGATGGCTCTGTAGCTATTTCTTCTACTGATAAAGCAGATCTCTGCTCAGACTTTCTCCTCCAATTCCACCTTAGACGATTCCAGTGCTATTCCTCCATCACTTCCCCCCCTCTGACTTCCTATTGTCTGACATTAAAATTTCTTCAGCCGATGTGTTCTCTGCCATTACTGGCCTCAATACTAAAAAGGCATACGGTCCTGATGGAGTCCCTCCTGTTGTCCTCAAAAACTGTGCTTCTGTGCTTACACCCTGCCTAGGTAAACTCTTTCGCCTTTGTCTCTCAACTTGTACCTTTCCTTCTTGCTGGAAGTTTGCTCTCATTCAGCCAGTCCCAAAGAAGGGTGACCATTCTCAACCCTCTAACTATCGTCCAATTGCTTTAACATCCTGCGTATCAAAAGTTTTCGAGTCAATTCTTAACAGAAAAATTTTAAAGCACCTTTCCTGTCACAACCTTCTTTCTGATCGTCAGTATGGGTTCCGTCAGGGACGCTCCACTGGCAATCTTCTCACCTACCTTTCAGACTCTTGGTCATCCTCCCTTTGGGACTTTGGCGAAAGCTTTGTCATTGCACTTGACATCTCAAAGGCTTTCGATCGAGTCTGGCATAAATCTTTAATTTCCAAACTGCCCTCCTACGGTT
The DNA here is from genome assembly GCA_018397915.1 of Birgus latro. NCBI lineage: Eukaryota > Metazoa > Arthropoda > Malacostraca > Decapoda > Coenobitidae > Birgus > Birgus latro. The sequence goes on from JAGKTI010013744.1 coordinate 19,181, forward strand.
TCTATCCTTCTATCTGTGCCTTCATCTCTAGCTTCCTTTCTGGTCGTTCTGTAGCTGCTGTTGTAGACGGCCATCGTTCCTCTCCTAGACCTATCAACAGTGGTGTTCCTCAGGGTTCTGTCCTATCACCTACTCTCTTCCTTTTATTCATCAATGACCTTCTAAGCTGTACATCTAACCCTATCCACTCATATGCTGATGATTCCACCCTTCACCTTTCCATTCGGTTCCCGCAGCGTCCATCTCAGCAGTTACTTCAACAAAAAAGGGATGAGGCTATGGCACACCTAATGTCTGATTTGGCTCGTATCTCTGATTGGGGTAAAAATATTCTTGTTATTTTCAATGCATCAAAAACTCAGTTTTTACACATATCAACCCGACAAAATCTTCCTCAGGATTACCCACTAATGTTTAATAATGAACAGTTATGTCCTGCATCATCCTTGAACATGCTTGGGGTTTCATTCTCTCGGGATTTGTCTTGGAAAGAACATATTACATCTCTTGTGAAATCTGCTTCGAAGAGATTAGGTGTGCTAAGCCGATTCCTTACTTTCTTTACCCCTGCACAGTTGTTGACCTTGTACACGGGTTTTATTTGCCCGTGTATGGAGTACAACTCTCATGTGTGGGGAGGCTCTCCACATGCAGCTCTTCTCAATAGGGTGGAGTCAAAGGCTTTTCATCTCATTAACTCTCCTCCTCTTACTGATTCCCTTCAACCATTGTCTCTTCGCCGCACTGTTTCATCTTTATCTCTCTTCTATCGCTACTTCAATGGTCACTGTTCCTCTGAACTGTCTGCTTGCATCCCCCCACCTCTACGACGGGCACGTAGTACCCGTCTAGCAACAAACTCTCATCCCTTTTCTGTCCAACTCTTTAATGCAAGAGTTAACCGTTACTCCCAGTCTTTTATTTATGCAACTGGTCAACTCTGGAACTGTCTTCCTCTGTCTGTATTTCCTACTTCCTATGATCTCCAGTCTTTCAAACGCAGTGTGTCCAGGCATCTCGAATTGAATGGATCTTGAATTTGGCTCTCTTTTGTACTGTTTTTGCTGTTTCTTGGAAGGAACAGTATGCAGGCCCGTGGCCTTTGGTTCCTTCTTCCATGCTTAAAAAAAAAAATATACATATAAAAACATTCTTCAGTCACCAAACACATTCACATATGGCACCTTCCTTTATGACATTACCACCTCATCACTTCTGTTTGTTTCTTGCTCTAGCTTCTTTATTTCTTTGTCCTCCACCTCAGGAATCACTTTCACCGTGAATTTCGTCATTGGAGAGACTGTGGGGCAACATACCTTTACTGGCCAGCTTACTGCTAACAGGTGAATTGCCCAGTGTGGGGGGAGGGGGGAGGGAGGGTTAGGTGGGGCCAGGCAGTATCCCTGCTTGACAGCAGGTAGAGGAAGGTCTCCCACATATGCCTGCCAAAAATCACTGATGAAACTTGAAAATTGTGCAAATTATGACCCCTGCAATTGCGCGACGTACCCATACATCAATCGGTGTAGCTGTGACAAAACATCGCGACGTACCTATACGTCGATGGGACTCGGTGGGTTAAACTGTTCCCTGCCCCAGCTTGGATTTAAACCTGGGTCCGTCGGGACTGCAGTCCACCTCTCTACCGATCAAGCCTGGTTGGTCCCCATTAATGTTTAAAGTCTCCTGTACAGCCATTTTTCACTTAACTGTTGGTTATAAGTTCTTAGTAACTACATATTTACATTTACAGATATTTCAGATATTTTGTACAGGTATCCTTTATTCAGTGATGTTAATGTTATTTGGTGTAATGTCAGTTTTTTAAAAATTTCCTTTTTTAGTATGCTTTTTTTTCTTTCTTTCCTCAAAGCACCAGTTCTTCCAGTAAGTAATACAGTATCGTAAAGTGGGGTGACCGGATGATTTTTACCTATTCTAAGTTGTAACTCAGCATGTTAAGCTTTAACAAGATTATTTCTTGCATGAATGTGTGGCTTAAGAACGTAGCTTTATGGTGAGACAGGTGAAAAAAATTCAGGTCTGCTTGTGTTTAAAAAAAATATTCATAATGCTGTCCGAAGTCATAATCGATGTGGGGTGACTTCGGACTGGGGTGGGGTGACTTCAGACAGTCAATGCTTTTGCCCTTTAAATTGGAGCAAGTGTATTTGGCATTGGCTTCGGACACTGACGGAGGTTTTTAAAAAAAGAAACTGTGAAAAACATATTTTGTAACCCCTATAGGACTAAATAAAGATTAAAATTTATTTTGTACTCCTTTTCTCACACTGAACACATACACATGTGTGTGTTTGAAATAAAGCCACGGAAGTGTTTATCACAACTGAATTCTGGTACACAGAACATGTAGGAACTTTTCTAACTTAAAAAAATATAGGATTTTCTTTGGGAAATACACGTAATGAACCTTGAAAATGTAAGGCACACCTGTGACAACTTCTTATGAAAATAAAAGTAATATTCTTGAGATAAAGCAAATAAATCTTAATTAGGTAAATATAAGTATCACAAGTAGCACCAGACTTCATACATTACAACCTGAGTAATTTATGGCTCATTGTGCCATTTTGCTATAGTAATGATATGCAAAATTAAAGACCGTAAATTAAACAAATATTTGAATCACATGATTATCACTTTTCTTATTCATCCCCTTCTCCTACACTTATTAATCTAAACTTACTGATCATGTTGAGCCTCATTACCCAATAATTCTCTCTCTCTTTCCTTCTGTCTCTGTTTCTCACTCTCTCTCTCTGTCTGTCTGTCTCTCTCCATATTTAATATCATACGACATTTTTTATCAAGTGTTGGCTCTGGCAGAGTTTTAACAATGTCATCCTTGTCTACATCACTGTAATCATCTATGGTAGGGTAGGGTTAATGACATCACAATCTGTCCACCAGCTTCTTTGGTGTGCTTTCCCTTTAGACAGTCATATAAGGTACTTTTACTTAATTTCCATTTTGTAGCTTCCGTACGCACACTCTGGTATTTTTTTCCAATGTCATCTTTGGCTTTTTATAAGCAGTCTTTATCTACTTTGCAAGTATAGTTCCTTTTTTCACTTTGCACTTTTGGGATGTATTTCTTAGGCATTTTGCCTCCTGTAAAAGAAAGACAACTTTTATATACAGTAATTTCACCTAGTAATGCATAGCAAGCATCTTCCAAATCATGTTAACATTTGTCGCCTTACACAGTTAAGGTTTCTTAAGGGAGCAAGTGACAGATGTCATGATTGAAAGGATGCTTGCTGTGTATAGTTAGGTAGAAATACTGTCTGTGTGTCTGCACATGCATGCACACAGGTTGGAAGCTATATTTTTTTCCTTTCCCTGTCCAAAGTCACCACATGTCCGAAGTAACCTCATTAAATGTGGAAAAAGAAGAAA
>JAGKTI010013745.1:10654-22598 GCA_018397915.1 Birgus latro
TCTAGATTGATTTGTGTGACATGAACTGCAATAGGCGTAAATTCTCCGTGAAGTTAAAGTGGATGAACAGTTAATTGATATATATGAAAAACAAAAGTTATTCTTGCACCATAATCGCTTTTATGATATATGAGTAAACTCTGCCCAGTGAATCCTTTGGGGCAGAGTTAAGCTTTGAAATAAGCTGATTTTACCAGTACACTAAAAAAAAAAAAAAATCACTGTGTCGACTTCACACTTAGGACATGTCAGTTACTTTCCTCGCTAATAAATCACATCAAAGAGAATCAGTCACATGCGGGCAGAGATACATATCAGGCCTCTCAAAGCTGAGGAATATTAGCTAGCACAGACAGGTGAGAAGACGAGGTGAAATGTGAATGTTAGGCGAAATTCTGTCCCCAATCACACCATCCCTGCTTCTCCCAAGCCAATTCTCTCCTCCCACCGAGACATGACTGCCCAGGATAGAATAAACCTTATCACCGTCATGAGCATTAAACATTTTCTTATCTGATGGTGTGTTAGGGCCCTGGGTGTAGTAAATAGTATAAGCTAATAATCATTATATACTCTACTTGTGGGCATCAAATCACTTATGTGGCAATATAATCACAGGGAGTTGCCTCAAGCTGACGTGGCCATCACACTACCAGCCTCCGTTATTTTTGTTATTATTTTCTTTCTTATGCTTCTCTCGACTGCTTAACCAACCCCTTCAGTCCAAAGACGCGTTCTTTATACTCGTCTTGGTATCCCCGGACAATTTTATTCACTGTGGCTCTAGCTTCGAATTGTGGAATTAGAGTGTAGCAATTCCTTTATATCTTTCTTTTTTTGTCTTTCATTCTTTTTTTTTCTTTTTTTTAACATTTTACTGCTTTAATCACCTTAGAATAAACCTCGCGACCTGGAGCTACCCCCCTTCAGTTAAAGAAATTTGTCCTTAAGTTGAATAAAATCGGCAGGTGGCAGCAGAAATATACCATAAAATGACGCCCGCGGGGAGGACGGGTTGAGAGCTGCCGAACGTTCACTCGCAGTAAATTATAATGATCAAGAACACAGCACGCCGAGATTCTTATTTAAAAAGCACCGATTGATGGACAGGTGGGGTTATTTAAAAATTACCTGAGTTTGGAGCGAAGAGGGGAGGAAACTGTGGTGAGAAAGAGTGAGTAGAGGTCAGTTGGTGATGAGAAGGAAGGAAAGGGGTGATGAATCAAGGTAGCAGAAGGCAGGTGATGATGGGAAGGAAAGGAATGGTTGATGAATAAGGTGAGCTGAAGCCAGGTGATGATGGGAAGGGAGGGAAGGGGTGACAAGAAATAGAGTAGCAGAAGCCAGGTGGTGATGGGAAGGGAGGGAAGGGGTGACAAGAAATAGAGTAGCAGAAGCCAGGTGGTGATGGGAAGGGAGGGAAGGGGTGACAAGAAATAGAGCAGCAGAAGCCAGGTGGTGATGGGAAAGGGATGGTAAGAAAAAGAGTGAACAGAGTCAGGTGATAATTGGTAGAGATGGACAGGGTTGTAATGGGAAGGGAAGGAAGGAGTTGTAAGGAGTTTAAGTAGAAGCCAGATGATGATAGGAAGGATGGGAAGGGGTATCAAGAAATATAGTGAGCTAAAGTCAGGTGATACTGGGAGAGAAGTAGATTGTATATGTATTTTTATTTATTTATATTTTAAGACGGACTCCTGTGACGCCCTCGCCTGAATAAAATCGTCTGTCTCGTGTTAGTCCAAATAAATAATGTAAGTGACATGACAATAACCCGGTTCATGGAGACATTATAAACATTCAGGCTTCTGTAACTAATCACCACATAAATGAACTAATCTGGTGTTAGCTAAATAGAATATCAGCTTAACGAGATCATGAGAGATTTGACTCATAATATTTGGCCATGGATATCATTAGCTATATTATCCTCCTCTGAGTGTAGGAGTATTGTTCATTAATATTGTAGTGGGATTGACTTGATGAGGCAAACATAACACTACTCACCTCGGAATAGCTTGGGCTTCCTGCACCACCAAGATATTTTGCACAGTTGATATGACTCAGTGGTGCTTCAGTCAGCCATATTTGCTTTATAAGTGTCTACCTAATTTACCAGGATTCTGTATTTATAAATCCTCTTTAGCTTAGATTATGTTTAAGATTTGTTATCCATTTGTTGTGAATATTAAAGCTATCTCACGCTCCACAACCAGACTAGAATAAATACGGAAATGAGAGGATACACGAAAGCAAAACGAGTTTTGGCAATAGTAGCTCTTTGGAGACTTATTTAGCCTTGAAATTAGTTAAGATCATTAATAAATGCGATCCCAGGGCCTTGAAAATAATCTGAGTAACAGAGCCAGTCGAGATAATACAAGTCCCTATTAGTTCCTTTTATGAACCCGACTGACCGCGCTATGGTGTACCGGTGTGATGTTTATGGTGCAAAAGGCTTCACTGTAAAGTATTACTGTGGTTACATAGATTAGCTCATTGTTAGGTTGTCAGTAGAGTATGATGAACGGTTGGGTTAGTCAAAATTGATTGTATGTATAGTTAGGACCACACAGACACACATGCATATACGCAGACGAATACACACACACACACACACACACACACACACACACACATTCTCTCTCGCTCTCTTTCTCTCAAACTCCTCAGAATCCCCTGTGATTTCAGTGCAAAAAGAAGTAGCCAGTGTCCCAACATATCTCATTCGGCGACTTAAACACGACAGAAAGTAGTATTCCATGTAACATAGGAAAGTTCAATGTAATAATAATGTTCCGTGTGAAATTGAAGTTATTATTTCAAAGATTCTTGAATGTTTGTTTGCGTATATAGTCAGTTCCATTTGCCTGGCAGCCATCGTTACAGTGTACCTCACCCACATTGCCCTGACTCAAAGAATTCATCCCTAATTCATTAAGTCAGTGGTCGGTGATATACCGGTTATTATATCATTTTCCCTTTTCACAGGGAATGAGTTTACTGAGTTCATGATACTCATCCCGTGATAGTGGGATCAAAATCAGGTATCGTGAAAATATGGAGATCAACCACTGGCACTCAGCATTGCAGTGTAGCGTTACTAGTGCGCGTAACGAGAGACTAGTGAGGAATTATCGGTATACTTGGATGTAGTATGGTATATGCAGTCTAATCAAGTGAGTCATAAATGATTCATCATAGTTGATCCAGTACTGTGGTTGCTTAGTGATACATAATTGGTTTGGCTTCATTACTCTCAACACAAGATGAGCAGAGGAATCAGATGATGCACTTTGCTCCCCTCCTCCCCCCTCCCTTTCTCTTAAATAGGTCTGACCAGGTTCCTAGTACAGCAAGTCAATAAAAGTCTACGACGCTCATAGTCTCTTTCATGGCTACGTGTCTTACGTCCACGGCTGACATTATTAAACTCTAGGCAGAATTAAGAAAATATATGCAGAATTTAGAAGCTGGATCTTAACTGTCTCCAGGAATTACTTGGATGTTGTAGATGAAAATATCTATCATATGTTTCAGTTTTGTTTATCAAAGAGTTTTTGTGGTGAGTGGAATGACACAGAAAAACAAACAATCGTGGCCTTTACAGTACCCATATCTCTTGGTTAAGCGGTGCTTACCGGGGACGAAATAACAAGGGCAAAGGTCTGCAGTGTTTGATCCTGCATGTACGAAAAGCAGTTAATGTGTTTTTCTTTTTCTCTTTCTCTTTCTTTTTTTCTTTTCTTCTGTTCTCAGTGATTTTTGATGAGTATCCTTCGCAGGGTCTATAAAGATTAGTGACGTAAGCAGTAATTGATCCTAAAAGCTTTGCCTTTTTCATTTTAGCCATAAGTTAAATGTAGTGCGTCTGTGAATCGGATTATCTCCCGTCAGAGTGTTGTCATCTGAAATTCTGACAGCAGGTCGTGTTCATATATTGAGATTATGACTATGGCAGGTACTTAGGGTGACATGTTTACTAACCAGTTTATGGTAAATTAGTAGCTTGTAAGACCGTTCCGTCCTGACACCCATGACCTCAGCTTAGCTGCTCTTGAGAGTATTGTTATTCAGCTATATATTATTGAGATTGTTTTTTTTTTTTGCCACTCATACCTAGATTAGCCTTTTTTGTAGATTATATTCAAGGGAATTCTCATGATATATATATACATGAAGCACTGCTCATTGTTGTGAACCGGTAGGTGATAATTCTGTTCGAAGACATGCATTTATTATGGTCAGGAACTATATTTTAGATGCAGCTTCCATGCCTAATACTATCTTAGCAGTTCATTACACACTGTATTTACGCGATGCATTAAGACTGCATGGACTGGCTGATATAATGATCGGCGGAATTTTTAATGCGAGAAACAAAGACTGCATCATATACGAAAATCCTGAGAAAGTGGGAATCCCAAAACAAGAAAAGAAATACAAAACATTGGCGGTGTATCAAGAAATTGCCACGACACGACGAGTAGTGAAGTAAGCGTAAGAATATTCACCTGCCATTATCTTCCGCCTTTATCAGCTCTTAACTACTTGACCGCAAAAAGTATGACCCCACTTTAAGGCTCTGGTGATAATGATGGTCAGTGAGTGTGGTGAGACCCTGTGGTTGTGTTGATGACTATGGTGAGGCTCGTAGTTACGTTGATGACACTCTTGCCTGTGGTTGATGACGGTGTTTTTCAAGGTGGTTATCTCCTCTGCCTGGGAGACACTTCGCCTTATTTTGCTTAGTGATATGCCTCGAATATTACACTTAAGTATTCTCATTCGTACTGTTTATATCTTTAAGAAATAGAAGAGAATATTAAAGTGCCATACGGAGAAATTAGCTGAAAAGGAAGAGGTGTTAGGGAGTCTCCATAACCAAGGAGAATACGAAGCTCAGTCTTATCACGTTGGCGTTTCCTTCCCCGGCTCCTTACCATTAATACCTCACATTAAGGCAAAAGCACAAACATTATCATCCACATCGGCGAAAGCTTCACCGCCAACTATTTTTTTTTTGGGGGGGAGGAATAAAGCATTTTATTGTCGACATTGCTTACTATGAGGAGAAAACATTTTTGACGACGATGAAAAAAAGAGACATTAATAACTACACTACTAAATATGTCACCGAGCCGATTATTAACTGCAGTATTTTCTCTGCTAAGATAAACTGCTGGAACTACTTAGGCAGTTCCTCACTAGCCTCCCTGACGGATGTGTTGCGTGAATCGTGCATAAAGGTGAATGTCAGGAGATACTATGAAGCCCCATCGTGCAAGAATTATGCCTGGCGCGGGATTTCCTGATAGTTATAGCGGTATTTTTAACAGCAGGGAATTAAGAATTATAATGTAGTTTCTAGCGGTCTCGCATCACATGACTTTTTCTCAACCTGACTACCACCTGTCTGTCTACCTGTCTTTTTTGTCTGTGTCTGTCTCTGTCTGTATGTAATTATCCGTGTCTGTATGTAATTATCCTTATCTATATTTATCTATCTGTTTATCTGTCTGTCTGGCTGTATAAGGAGACCGTTATGGGACTCAGAGAAAGTCCATCACCTTTATTGGTCTGCCATCCCGACCTACCTCACTGGACACCTGGCTGCCGTGTGCATCAGGGTGCTGGGCGAGGCATCCTGTCGTCAGAGCGCCGTGATGTACGTCTTCATTATCCACACTCCTCATACCCGCCTCTAACCCCTGCCATATTAACTTAGGGACGCTTAGTTCTTTCCCAGCCGAGGTGCCTGCGAAGGGGTCTTGCGTGCGTCGTCCCCCACTCACGAAGACCCCACAATTTGCGAGTCGATAATGAGTTAAGTGCGTTTCACTTCATAAATTCGTTTTTATGCAGCTTTACTGTAATTACAAAATCTATGTGAAAATATACACATGGGCGGTAATTGTGGGTTCCCATACTTTTTTGGGCAAAATCAAAATTACTCGCTGTGAAAGTACGACTGATTTTAGTGAAACATGCGATGATTCTGAAGAGATTTTATAGGTAGATAGGTGCCTCAAAGTTTTTTCTTTTTTTGTTGCGGATATTTGACCAAAAATAATCAATAATGGGAAAATACGAGACACGAACGAAGCATCGTCATACATAAGAAAGAAAATAAATATTTAAGATAAAGAGATTACGCCATCTTCATACGCATAAATTCGTTGAAGGTTTTACATCCCCTGCAAAAATACTAATGCCTTTTCTCAGCTATCCGACGAAAAGAACGAAGAAAATCTTAAATTATTACTGTGTGCCGTGAAGAATAAATACCATTCATGATATAAATTACCAGCGGAATTTCCTGCTGATCTTATTTTTTAATATAATATTGGAATGATTGTTGCTATGAGTCGTAACCGAAAAATACTTTACATTGTTGTCGATCGATCTTTCTGTCTGTTACCAAACGCCTTAATCCCGGAGGGGGTGGCCACACACAGATCTTCCCATGCTACCTTTTTCTCCTCGGTCAGGCTGCCCTTCCTCCAGGACACGCTACACTTATTCATATACTTCTCCACCGAATCCCTTCTCCTATTCCTTGGTTTCCTATTCTCTTTCTTTCCTTCCAGCTGAATTGCATAGACTTTCCTGGTCATTCTCTCATTTTCCATTCTCTCCATAAGGTCAGATCGTCTCAGGGTACTTTTAACGCGCCATATAGAGCTTTGAAATAATGGACAGGCTCTTCTTTTCTGTAGGGGGAAAAGAAAGGTCATGAGTAGTAGAACCAGGATTATTATATACGAACTTTCTTGAGATGAAGTTTTGCATAAGGCTCCTTGTTTATTCATTCATACAGCTACCAGGCACCTCACAAGAAATTGGACTGCATATTTAATCGAAACAGTACGGAAAAGAAAGCGATTTTTTTACAAATAAACCGATGAGGAAGTTTGTTTAGTCGAAAATTAATTAAAGTCCTTGATAAATTCAAACCAGGATGTAGCAGAGAAACTGGTTATGTAACAGGATGAGCAGTACTACAAGAACATTTATAACTACATTCATAAGTACTGTTTATTGGGAATTGCAACTATTTCAGCCCGATTTGGAGACATCATATGTGAATAGAAGCGGAACATATGTGGGTGCTGCATATAAATACCGAGGTGAGAGAGAGAGGGAGAGAGAGAGAGAGAGAGAGCGCGCACGTAGGGAGGGTTGATATAAGTGAAACATTCCTTCATGTAACTTTTTTTTCTCTCTCTAACTTACAGGGATACAAGCTGATGTTTTCAAGGACCTTATCATGCCTCCGAGGCCTCTTCCAATTTCTTCCACTGCCCTCGCTAAGCTGGCCACATGTTCCATCGCTAATCCGATATGTTTACGATAACCATCCCTTCTGGATCAATGTTTGCTACGTGTTTTTCCTTCCTCCCTGTGTTGCCCGTTTGTTAGTAGGATTGTTTTTCAAGTTTTCCGTTCTTTAGAGCCTGGTACACTATTCTCTCTCTCTCTCTCTCAATTTACTACCAAAAGATTTTATTCAGCAGAGAAATATCCTAGCAGTCAAAGTCTTCAACAACAGTATCAAGTTAAAGTTTCACTGCTACTGCAATACCTAAGGGTTTGCATAATGTAATATGATATAGTATTAGATATATTTACCTCAAGTATATTTGTATTAACTAAATTTACTATATGGACAAGGAAAATATGTATCTAATACTATTTCATCTCATTAAGTTTAACACTCGACGATTTTTGGGGGGCGCTGTTGAGAGAAATCCCAGCAATGAGAGGATGAAGCAAGGCAAAAACTGCCCAAACTCTGCTCAGTTTCAGATAGTCATAACGTGGGTATCTTCTGTTTTTTTTTTTGTGGTGTGTGTGTGTGTGTGTGTGTGTGTGTGTGCGTGTGTGTGTGTGTGTGTGTGTGTGTGTGTGTGTGTGTGTGTTATTATAGTTCCGCACGTCATCTCTATAATTTTTCTTTCCTGATCAAGCAGCTCTTACACTTATCCATACCCACGCACTCTGAATACTCGTGACGTCCTTTGTTATAAATTGATGATGCTACCAGACGATTTAGTTCAACCTAGGGAAGGCCTCTCACAGTTGAGGAGTTTATAAAGACTCTATTTAACCTCCAGTCTGAAAAATCACTAAGTTCAATGGTCAGGAGATGGCAAGAATAAAAGGATAGACTTCCCAGGCTCAGCAGATTAAAATTTATGCTCAAAAACAGTGACCTTAAAAACAAATATCGGATACCCATAAAAATTTTAGGAATGGAATGCTCATTTGTTTGGTATTTTTTAGTTTTTTTGCGATACTACCAAGAAATGTGTTTGATAATTTTCGAACACTTTGTATATCATTGTTTCATGGTTTATATTACTCCATGGTGCTGGAGAGGGACGCCTGCATGTGGTAGCATTGATATAACCTGGCGGCTCAACTGCCTGGTTATACAAACGTCCCACAACAACTTCTGTATCTCCCAAAGGATGATAGTAACCACAGAAGGCCACCTATAGCCTGCAGTCAAGCGGGTTCGCGTGTCAGATGTGCCTGGCATCACAAACACATCAGAATATTATGAAAGAAATAGAAATGACGAAATTTAACTGAAGGGGTTAGGGAAAGGACGGATAAGGGAATAAAAAGTATTTGATCTTAAGGGGTTTGGAATAGGACGGATGAGAATTAGAAAAAAAAATGTGAATGGGTTTGTGATAAGACGGATAAGAACCGAAAGAAAAATGTAATTGATATGAAGGGTTTTGAAATGGGACGGATAAGGATTAAAATAAATTGACCTGAAGCGGTTTGGGATAGGGCGAATAAGAATTAAAAAATGGCGTGCTTGATCTGAAGGGGTTTAGGGTGTAGCTTGTACGGACCACCAGGCAAGGAGGGGAGGGAAGAAGGCAAGAAATACCCCCGTGCTAACACCATTACACTGTCCGTTTCAATCCCGCGGGTCTCACTCTCCTTTAATTATATGCCACACCTGATTACGGCGCTTGATGGTAATGGCACACCTGGCCCGCACCGACAAATATTATGCCAGGTAATGGAGGGAGGGGCAGGTGAGGCGAGGGGCCCTGAGAAATAATGCAGCCGGACACCTTCGCCATTTTGGTGCCTTAGTTTAAGTTCTTCAGTCCTCTGGCTCATTTCTCGTTTTTTTTTTTATGCACTCTAGGTAACTCGTCGGAACCTGAGAGACCTAATTTTGGCCCCATTAATCCTTTTAAGATCGTCAACTCGAGAATATTATTTAGGCTGACACCAGGCCATATTATCACGGTTAGAGTTGAGCGGCAAAAAGTAACAAACAACCCACATACTCTTGGAGCGTTTTGAGAAATTTATACAATTAAAGTACGGTGGTCTCATGTAACGGGGAAGATATAAACTGAAACTGCTTTGTCAGTTTAGACTGCTTGTACTTGAGTAATGCAATGGGGTAAGAGATCACATTGATTTATACTGACCTCGCGTAACGTTGAAAAGCAAACTGAAGCTAAAGCTACATCCTATGAGTGGACTGCTTGTGCGTGGAAATAAAATAGTAAAAGGTTTTAGTGATTTCTTGAAGTAGAGGAAAGCCATACTGAAACGAAAATAACACTGTAATATAAGTCTGCTTGTACCTGGAAAGTTCAAGGGAGGAAGAGGTTATGTTGGGGATGTAAGAATGTAAACGAACGTGTACTTTCCCCCAAGACTCGGCGAGAACAAAGCAGCGCTGCCATCATGTCGCTTGAATAAGGAGGCAAGGCAAGAATAGCAGAGACCATTCCCCATTCTACTTAGACACAGTTTGTATGCATTTGGTGGCCCTGGGAGCCAGGTCGTAGGGGATGGAGCGCTCTTAACTCACTCATGGTGGATGAAATTTTAGTATTCCATTCCAGTTAACACCAAACAGTTATATTCAGTTATTATTGAGCTCAGGAACCTGACTATTAACTGTTCCCCGTTACTGTGAAGATCCTTTTACCTTCCAGGAGCTTGTTGTTCAGTCGAAAGAGGGTGGGGTCGTATATAGCCTCTTCAGTACTAGTTCTTAGGGCTAGCGGTGTTGGATACATTGGACGTATGCTCAGCCTGCATCCTAGAGGAGTCAGGTTCAATTCCCAGGCCCACCACGAGATCTTTGGGCAGGTTGTCTACCCTTAGCCTTTGTGCATGTAGAGCTGAAATACAGACCAGCATGTTGTAGTCTGGGGGAATAATTCTGTGCTTTCATTGGAATTTTTCTTCCTTTTTCTGTCAATATCTGTGTCTGTATATCGATCTATCTATCTGTCAGTCTGTCTATCTGTCTTTCATTCTTTTGTGTTGGACGATTTTTTTCAGATTTTTGTTGCTACTATCGGACGATTATGTTCAGATTAAGTGAGAACCAGTACTGAAAGAGTTAAGTTCTCGGTTTTAAAAAATACGTGTATGACAGTAAATCCCTTTTTTTCTTTTGTATATTTGGTGGTTCAGCTTAGCGAATAGTGTGCTTCTTGACTCACGCTTTTACACTCGGCTCTCAGTTAAGATATTATCCTTTACTTTCCTTCTTGCGATTTATGCGTCCAGAATCACGTTTTTAAATTCTCTTCTTTGCTCACAGTTAATAAATTTCTGTCGTGTTGCAGTTTATGTCTTAATTCTCACGTTTTCTAACTTTTATTTGCTTTTACTATATTGTCTGCAGGTTCATGTATGTTTTCTCACGATTTTTAATTGTCTTTAAAACGGAATTAACATTTCACGCATATACACTGATGATGATAATAATGAACAATAGTAAAAAACAATAATATACAGTATAATATGTATTTTGTGTTCTGTGTAAAACTTTATATTGTTAAGTGTTATCAGTTTTATTTCTTGGTCCCCCGTTTTTATGCTTTGTTATCCACTTTTCCTCTTGTTAATGTTTTTATGTTCAGTTTTCCATTTTTCTCTCTGCTAATAATTTCAGAACCTCATTCTTCTCAACTCATATTTTTCTCTTCAAACAAGATTCTTATTACCCCGGGAGGACACCAGTAATTTCACCCTTGGCCGCGTGTTTGGCCTCCTCTGCAAGTGACCCTTAAGTGCTCCCTTGTTATCTGTAATGGTCTTTCGTTGTCTGTAATGTGCTCTTCGTTATCTGGCCGAGTCGTGATATCGTGGGGGCTCCGGGGGTCACCGGGTTTCTGGAGATAGTGTCACCGCTGTGTTATCTCGCCCACGGGTCAAGTCTTATCTCTTGCCTCTGCCATCCCCCCAACCTTCCTCCACCCCTGCTATTGCCCTTCTTTCAGTGCCACTTAATATTTCCTTTCTTCTCGCTTATCTAATCTACCTCTTTGCCATCCTTTTCTTACCCTTTCCCTCGGTTCCACTTAATTTTTCGTTCTCGTACATCTTCCTCTCTGCCGTCCTCTCCTTTCCCTTTCTCGGAGTACAAATAATATTTCCCTTTTTTCGTGGTTTACTTTATCTTCCTATTTGCCACACCCCTCTTGCCTTTGCTCCCAGTGCAACGTTGTATTTCCTTTCTTGGTATCTTTTTCAGTCCCACTTGCACGTGCAGGTGTTTTATCCTGCTTACACTGGCTGTACAGGGACAAAAAGTAAAAACTACGTATGCCACGGATTAGCTTCTATTTCACCTGTCATCCCATTTCTCTTCCCTGCTGCTGCTTATGTCTTGCTGTTGTCTTCTTTACTCCTCTACTACTGCATGTTATGTCTTGCTGTCTCCTTCAAGCCATTTTGCTACCGTGGATGCGCTCTGGTTCTGGATGCTTGCTCATTTGATCGGGCATGCTGTTGATAATTTTCCCTCTTTTCTTGCTCTCAGTACCTCTTTCCATCCTTGGATGGGAAAAGAGGTAGGAATGATTATCTTTCATTTTCATCATATTGTTTTCACTCTCATCAGTTTTATGATAGCTAATTTTTCCATCGTCATCATCATCAT
>JAGKTI010013747.1:8309-22595 GCA_018397915.1 Birgus latro
CACACACACACACACACACACACACACACACACAAATTAATGACAAATGGAATTTAATGTGAATAAGTGTCATGTAATTAGGTGCGGTATAAGTGAAAAAAGACCAGACTGAGATTATAAGTTAGGAAGTTCAACCTTACACATATCAGAAAGAGAGAAGGACCTAGGAGTGATTATCAGTAACAGACTATCTCCGGCTGACCACATCAGTGAGAAGGTACCTTACAAGTATACATTGCTTGCTAATATGAGAACAGCTTCACATATATAGATGAGAACATGCAGAGAAAGATAACATTATTCATCAGACGAACCCTGGAGTAGTCTGGAAACCTCATCTCAAAAACCACAAAGATTGAAAAAGAGCAAATGGCTGCTACTAGATGGATACCAAGCTTAACCCGTCCAGTCCCGACCGGTTTTTTACCCAGCCTACCCCCAGGTCCCTACCGATTTTCGACTTTTTGTTTTATTGGCTGAAACCTTCGCTTTTGGTTAGAAACATCGAAAATTCATAGAGAAATCGCGATCCTGAGGTTAGAAATGTTGATACAGGTGTCACTCAACCTTACATTTTCCTTCTTTTTCAGGGTACCTGGCTAAAGAAAACGAACTATGGAAGGGTTAACTTATCCCAGCCACTTTAACCTGCGTATTTATTTCATTTATTTGGTACGAATTTATGTGTAGTACAAGTCTATATTGGTTTTCACACAATAATATAGGCATTTATAAGCACTGTTCACTCACCCAAAACCCCAGTATGTGGCACCTTCCTTTACGACATTACCACCTCATCATTTTTGTTTGTTTTTACCTCTAGCTTCTTTGTTTCTTTGTCCTCCACCTTAGGAATCACTTCCACCATGAATTTCGTCATTGGAGAGACCGTGGGGCAACATACCTTTACTGGCCAGGTTACAGCTATCAGGTGAATTGTCCAGTGTGGGGGGAGGGGGGGAGGGGGGTTAGGTGGGGCCAGGCAGTATCCCCGCTTGACAGCAGGTAGAGGAAGGTCTCCCACACATGCCTACCAAAAATCACCCGCGAATGTTGAAAAATGTGCACACAATGGGCCTTGCAATTGAGTGATGTACGATGCACGTCACTGGGTCTGTCCGCAGAACAGAGTAGCGACGTGCATCGTACGTCGGTGGGACTCGGCGGGTTAAGAGATCTAAGCTACGAAGAAAGACCAGAAAAATTGAATTTACCAACCTTATAGGAGAGAAGGAAAAGAGGAGACATGATAATACTATATAAATGCATCTCACAGAAAGAGAAAATACACATAAATGAGTATATAATGTATGGGGAAGCATCAGCAATAAGACACTGCAAAAAACTACATAAAAAGAGAGGTGATAAGCACGTAAGGAAGCTGATCAGTTTCCCCAATGGGTAATTGATTAGTGGAATGCACTACCGAGTAATGTTGTGTGTGCCAAAACTATTCATAAGTTTTAAAATATTCATGATGAAAATGGTTTAATACAAGGGACAGTACGACCTTGAGCCATTCCTGTAAAGATAGAATTAGGTAAGAACACACACACACACACTGTGAGAGAGGGACATCCGTCACTTCGCTCAGCACTGGCCGCCTCTGGCTGCAACTGGCCACACCTAACTAGTATCTTTATTTGAATCAAGCTCTGTACTAGATTAAATTAAGTGATGTTCTAATACAGTAGAGCAAGTTTAAGCAAAAATTTTATCCAAATAATAGAATACATCCAATTTGTACAAGAATCTGCTGATACAATGCATCATCAGCTGAGTGTCGTCAATCACAAGACAGGTAGCAGGGAGATACAAACTTGTAAGTAAAAGTGATCTTTGTAAGTAAAAATTACTGCAAGATGAGCACCATCTTTAGTAATGTGAATATGGAAGGAATTAAGAGAAGGGACAAAGGCAGAAAACAGGATGATGATTTCTGCCCAGAACTGGGTAAAATGGATATATAATAAATTAGTAGAGAAAGTGAATAAACTGGAGAAAGTTTTTCAAAGTGAAAAAGATGAAATTAAGAAGGAATTATGCATGCAGAAGGAAGAAAATGAAAATTTAGTAAAGGAATTAAACAAAAAACACAACAATAGATGAGCCCTCAGTCGAGGTAGTTTCTCTCAGAAAGAAGACTAGTGAAATGGCGAATACTGCTGTCAACCAAAAGAGCATTATGGATACGTTCAGAAATGATACCAAGACAATTTGGCAAGCAAGCAGTCTGATAGACCAAAGCAGTGATACTGAGAAGATAACCTAGTTGAACGAAATGATGAGAAATTGCAAAGATGAAGTGCAAACTAGATATACTGAAGAGGTGAATGTAACAAAAGACATTGAAACAAAAGTCAAAGAAAAAAGCAATAGAAAGCATGTGAAAGGAATAATTAAAAACAACCTCAAACTTGTCAAAGATTCAGCAGATATCAACAAATCTGTAGTAATCACTGGTATAGATGAAGAAGAAATAGGAAACAAAATTTCAAGGGACAATAAGGAGATGGTAAATATAATGAACATGTTAAAGGAAGTATCAGAGGATATTTGAGATAAAGACATAAAGGAACACAAAAGGCTAGGGAAATATGAGAGAAATTAGTCAAGGCCTATGAAAGTAACCTTCCAGAATGCGAACACTGTGGAGAATATACTAAAAAATGCAAACTCATGGAAAAAGAGGAATGTAAAAAAAATATGGATTAAAAAATGTCTGACTGAAGAGGAATTAGGAATACTGAAGGAGAAGAGGGAGGAAACAAACACAAGGAACGAGGAAAGACAAGAGGAAGAGTA
Organism: Birgus latro; assembly: GCA_018397915.1. Lineage (NCBI taxonomy): Eukaryota > Metazoa > Arthropoda > Malacostraca > Decapoda > Coenobitidae > Birgus > Birgus latro. The sequence continues at coordinate 11,115 of JAGKTI010013747.1, forward strand.
CATTTTTTTACAAAGTAATTGGATTGCAGATAAGAAAGTGGTACATAACCAACTGGGAATAAAAAGAAGGAAGGTAGTAATCTCAAGCTATGGCAAGTATAGTGTATGAACTAGTTGATTATGTTGATGTACTCAAATGATGATGGGATGGTGTCAAAATTAATAGAGATGAAAGACTATACAAAAAAAAAAAAAAAAAAGAATACATATTATTTGCCTAACTGAAACAACATTAACCTTAAAGATATCAAACGATACCCTGCACTTAGAGGAATACAGTATATAGAGAAGAGACAGAAATTTAAGAAAAGGAGGAGGAACTATAATCTTAACAAAGAAAAATGTACAAATCAGAGAAATAGAACTAGATATACCCTTACATGTAGACATGATTGCATTAGAGATTAACAGGTCTGAAGGGAAAGTAACTGTGGCAAAGTAATCCATGCCATCGAAAACAGACACTTGGGAAAGAGGCGAATATGAAGACCTGGCGGAATGTACAACTGTGAGTTTAAGAGCATTACTACGTAGAATGGAAGAGAAATCTGAATGAATTATATTAACTGGAGATTCCAATACAAATATAAAGTGGAATACTCTAGATGTAAGAAGCCATGAAAGCTGTTGGGATCAAATGCTCCTGGATCTTGTGCAGGAGTTCTTCCTAACACAACATGTAAAGGAAAACACCACAAAGAGAGGAAATGATGATCCATCAGTACTAGAACTCATATTTACTAGGCAAGAAAATGATATTGACAATAATGTATCACCTTCCATTCGGCAAAAACGACCATGAATTATTAAACTGCAACTTCAGGATAGCATAAGACATAGTTAACAGTAATGAGTTACATAATGAGCCAAAACTACAAAAAGGACAACTGCCATCACCTACAGAAGTACTTCTTCGAAATAGATTGGAAAAATGAGTTTAGATGACAAGATTTAATGTTATATATAGAAAATTCTGTGTTTTTTATGAAACAGAAGTCCAAAATTACATCCCTCCGCACAAAGAAACGGAATGTAGAAAATCTAAAGAAAAAAGAGATTTTCTGTGGAACAGATACAGAAGACACAACAGTGAGAGGGCACATAATAATCATAAACAGGTAAGAAATGATTATACAAGGATAAGGAGAGAAATTCAAAGACAGTTTGAGGAATACATTATAAATATAGGTAGTGATCAATCTAAGCTATTTTACAGTTACATCCAAAGCAAAACCAAGGTTAAAGATAAAATACAATCCACTACAGACGATGGGTTCATCTATACACAAGAGAATGATAACTGTGAAATACTAAATAAAAATTTACAATAAGTTTTTACAGAAGACAAGAATTTTGAGAGAGAGGATATGGAACATGCATGCCCACACATATTACCAGATATACCAATGTTGGAAGAAGAAGAACAGAAAGAGTTAAGTAAATTGGACAAAGGGAAAGCAAATGGTCCCGACGAAATTTCAGATTAGGTGCTACATGAATGTGCAGAGGAGTTGAGCAAACCATTATATCTAATATTCTAGGAATCCTTAGGTCAAGGTAAACTATCTGGTATTTGGAAGAAAGCAAACACCGTTCCCATATTCAAGAAAGGGAATAGACATAAACCACACACCTACCAACCAGTATGACTGACCAGGGTTGTAAGAAAGATACTAGAAATGCTGATGATAAGAAAAGTTTGAGTAAACCATCTAGAAGAACACAGTATGATAACAGAGAGGCAGTTTGTTTTATGTGTTACTAATCTATTACGCTACTGTGATAGAGTTACAGAGACCTTACAGAAAAGAGGAGGATGAGTATCTATTTAGATTTCAAGAAAGCATTTGACAGAGTACTGTAAAAAAGACTTTTATGGAAACTGTACCATCATGGAGAAATCCAAGGCAACCTGTTCTATTAAGGATAGAAAAGGTGTAGGTTTGTTCACAAGGTGGATCAGTGAAAGGAGAGGAGAGCCAAAGGTGGTGGTGAACATTGAAATCTCCAAGAATGGAGATTTCAGAGAAAGGAGAAATGCATAGAACGTGTTCCATTGTAGAAGTAAGATCGAAGAATTTTTGATAGTAGAATTAGGCAATAAGCAAACAGTGCAGATATATTTAGTCAGAGAATGACAAGAGAGCCGAAGCCAGAGAGTAGAGAATTCAGAAGAATCGAGTTCAGGAACACAAGAGCAAGATAGGTCGTTGCGTACATATACACAAGCCACCTTTGGCTTTGAAATGAGTATAGAGAAAGTAGGAGGATACAGAAAAGGGTTTGCTGTCAGTTGCCTCAGACAGCTAAGTCTCAGTTAAGAAGAGAAGGTGAGGTTTAGAGGAGGAAGAGAGGTGGTGTTACACAGAAAGAAAGTTAGAAGAATGGCCGCGAATGTTGCAGAAATGAAGAAGAAGTGAGTCAGACAGTGGTTCCAGGCATGAGTCATCACCGGGAGAGGGGCGGAAGGTAGGGGCATTTATAGTCCCCCCCCCTCCCTGGGGACTCCGAGGCACTGTTATTAGACGCTTTTTTTTTTTTTTAATTTTGAAAAGGTAGTGTGTACTGTGCATGTAGTTTGGTACTGACAGTTAAAGAAACTTGTATTGGAGACCATGCTGGCCTACTCTCCATGTAACAAACACTGAAAAAGTCCAGCAAAGGCGGATGGTCGGGAACTAGCCCCGAGGGCTGATGAAACGGGAGCTCCAGCTCTCCCTGTCATCAGCTTTCCATCCACCTCGGGAGTACTACCCTGCTCGACTGGTGCTACCGTCTACTCCTCCTGCATTTCCACACCTATCATAATAATCAAATAATTACCGTGACCCCCTTCATCCTTGACAGTGAACCTTAGACTGGTATATCTCATAAATAGACGCAATTTCATAAGAGGTGGCACCCCAGGAGGGGGCAGGGTGGGGCACTGGGGCACCTGAGAGACAAGAGAAGGGAGGTGGGTAAGGAGGGGGAAATAGTGGTTTAGCTGGTGGAAAGGAGGGGGGGGGGGCTATACAGGAGTCGAGTGGTGCGGTAGGGGAAAGCGAACTGTAGCAGGAAGCTAAGATGGGATGGGTAAATGATACCCTGGTGACATGGTGCTAACTGTATTTTTTTTTCTTTGAAGGAACAGTTTGCGGGCCCATGGCCTTTGGTTCCTTCTTCCTTGCATAAAAAAAAAAAAAAAGGCGCTAAACGTTCTGCAGACTTTGGCACGTTACGCAGTTTACTGGCATGTTTTGTTATATCGTCTATAGGACGACCTACTCCCCAAGGGGGGACACATTACACAAACCCTGCGTTATTAGTGTGTGGTGACGACTGTGTCATCACATGGTGATATATGAAACATTCCTAGAGTGTTTGTCTGATGTCACACTTGTTATCATAGCGACTGGGAGCTATTCTTGTTGCATTTATGTACATCAAGGATGAAAACTGATATCGAAAGCAGAGGAGGGGGAGGGGGGAGTTTTTTTCTGGGCACATAAAATTATAGATAACAGTAGTGATTCGTGCCTACGGTTCTCGTTAATATCTGTATGGCACTGATGTAAACGAAAACGTGATTTACTAGGGGAGGACGAACTGGGTCCCAGAACATAGATGACGATACTGGGATGGGTTATTAGGTGGGTAGAGAGATGCCTTATCAACCTTATTACAAAATCTTTATGTCGGATTATAGTAAACTCAGTACTAATAAAGTAAATCGTGGAATGAAGGACGTGTAACTGTTAAACAGTCTGATTCACAACCCCAGTATTCAGTTCATTGTCTTCCCCTCCCTCTTCCCGACAGCTGCGTGCACTCATACATGGGTACTGACGGGAAGGGGAAATGGCCGTAATGACTGTTACACTATGAACAGCGGATCATATATTTATACATCAAAGACAGTGGTTCACCTGTGTTCTTTAGTGGCTTGCAATATACACCGATACTCAGCAAGGGCAACAGCTCCATGTTCGGACACTGCTGAGATGTGTGGCTCAGCAGTTGCTCTCCGTGAACAGGGTAATGGTCCTCGGATATATCTCTGTCCTGTCAATTTCGTACAGGGTGAACTTTACTCGGTTGTTTAGCATAACAAAATACACTTCAGATAAAGTGTGTGTATGCATTTAATAAAAGCGTTTTCTACAACTAATGGCATAGTTGATGTAATGTGGACGTGCTCAAACTAGATAACTGCTGACATTACAAGCTTGTTACACCATTATTGGCTCGAGGATTTATGAAGGAATGCTTGAGGCATACGACAAGTGCTCAGTACAAACCTAAATACAGTATAACTAATAACCAATGGTAATGTGTAAAATCAACAGCCAAACACGGCACACATAACGGTAACATAAACCTGGACTGAGTAAATCCACTTTTATTTATATCGGTACCATACAGATATTAATGAGAACCAAAGGGACTACCATTACTGTCAGGCTATTCACATTTCTTGGTGATAAAGGAAAAATCTACATAAGCCTATCCCTACTCTATTTGTGATATCAGCTCTCATCCATGATGATACTATGTAGGACACAAGAGTAATTCCCAATCACTGTGACAACAGCTGTAAATCTGACAAACTGTTGGGACGTGTCATATATTTGCACATTAACAGGTAGTCACCATACTCATAATACAGGGGTACTGCGCCACCCAGTGGAAAGTGTGTCGTGAATCGTTACAGACCATGACGGTCAATTACAACACGTAGCAACGTCAACGTAACGTTTCGTGGTCTGACTGTAAAATTCCATTTTCTCCATGAAAAAATGATTTGGTCCGGTCGTCACCTTGTAATGTATCTCTTCCGCTGCAGCTCCTGTCTACCAAAGTCCACTGTCCCCTACCCCATGACCCTTCTCCTCTAGCCCCCAGTTCGAGCACTAGTGCCCCTTTCCTCAACCACATCACTCCTCCTATCTCCCAAGTCCCCCACCACCACCACCACCACCACCACCCTGCAGCCTCCTGTGGCGCCATCTCCTGTATGTAGTGGACTTGCTTCGATTTCAGAGGTCTACCAATATCAGGTTTACGGTAGGAAGGATGGGCATCACGATAATTCTTTGTTCATCGATACTTGTTGGGAAGCTGATAATTATGACATATGATGAATCATTAACTGTAGCATGGTTCATGACTCGAAACTGAACTACTCATGAAATTCGCGTCATTCATAATAACTGCCCTCAGGTAGAGGGTGTATTGTGTGATAATTTTAGAAATCTTACCATCATAATGACATGTTATTGTCAGTATATTTCCTGACGGAACGTTGCTTATGTATTATAATACCACCAATAACTGTGCACAGCATCAATGATCACTGCATTCGGTTCGTCCTACCGGCTGAGCGAAACCTGGTGAAGTTCCATACTTATCAGTGTTTCCAGATGCGGAGAGCATTACACCACCTCGCTGGTGGACGGGGTGTTTCTGTTTGATATGTCCGCAACTGTACCTTCGTAGAGGCCACGCCATCACAGCCCTTGTGTTACCGCTGTTATGAGTCCGGCCACATCTCAGGCTACTGCCGGTCTGCAGAATAGTGTGGTCTGTGCAGTGGCCCCCATTCAAACACAACCTGCCCTGTCAGGCACTCCACTATCATTCACCCATTGCACTTGATCCCCAGTCATCTGAGTTCCCAGACCTGCCTCTACAACCCGCACTTCCATCCCCCGCTGACCCCTTGGCTGCCCACCCTCACCTCCTACATTCACCGCAGTTCTGGTGCCCCCTGTGTGGGCGTAATGGTGTCACTGCATGGCACCTTGACTGTCGAAGTCGTCACTTAATCCGCCCTGCCCCTACCCCCACTGCCACCTCTGCTCCTGATCGTCAGCTGACACACCCTTCCTACTTCCTCTTCTGGTTCTACGTAATGCCCTCCTCCTCCCTACGCCTCAGTCCCTGCCCCTCCCCATGCCCTACAAGTTGCTAGGACCCTCCCTCACCCTTTGCCCCACCCATCAGACCATCATCTACTACTCCTGCAGCAGCAGTCCGATGAACTACGAAGTCTCCTTTTGTATGTACTCTCTTACCTTAATATTCCTTCCCTACCTACCTCACAACTCCTACAAACCAACTCCCATGTAACTACTACCCCTGCTGTTATGTTCCTTTCCTTCCTCCCAGCTCACCACCACCAAGCCTTGTCCCTCCACCTGTGTCCCAGCCTCACTCTTTCACACAAGAATCCTCTGTTTGTTCAGGGGTGTGGAGTCGGAGTCAGAGTCAGGAGTCGAGGAGTCGGATACTTTTGGCTGGAGTTGGAGTCGGAGTCGGTAAAATATCTCCGACTCCTTTACGTGATCAATTCTCGTGTAAAGTACTTAGGTGCACTCTAAGCCAGTTCTGCCACTTCGTGGGAAATTCTCACAAATCTGTGGGAGAAATTAGCTTTTGTAGGAGCTCTTGTGGGATGACGTTACAAGCAAGCAAGTTATGGGATGATTTTGTGGGAATATTGATTTAACGTGATTTTTTTTTGTGGAAATGTTATGTTTCGTGATGTTTGGCATGAATTAATATGTTGATCATTGAGATAAATTACTCTGCCCTTCGAATCATTAAATCGGACTTGAGTGCAGCTATGAAGGAGGATCTTATTGAAGCTATCCTATTTTTATGAACAAATGTACTTCTAAGGCCTAGCAAGTAAGTAAAAATACTGTTGTGTGCTACTGAGTCTGACTTCAATATTTCATTTAAGCTGATCATAAATTGAAATCATAGGCAATATCTCCACATTCTTATACTGTACGTGATTCTTATATGATTAAATAAATATCATGAAGTTATTTATCTTCTATATTTTATTTTTATTTTCATCCCGTAACTTACGAGGACGAATACATCGTATATTATAGCAGAATAATAACAATAAACAATTAAAAAAGAATTTAGAATGATACCTTATTAGAATTCATTTATCAGTTTTGTTGAGCCTGCTACTGGTCGCACAAGATATAAAGACTGTACAGCATAGTCAGGTGTACTGCGCAAGAGCAGGCGCGAGATTGAATGACACTGGCCGTTTTTGCGGGTGTGTGGACGGCGGACAATACCCGGCGACACCGCCACGATAGACAACTTTGTCCTAACCCTGGAACACATCAATGCAACATACACACGATAAAACAAAATAACAACACAATTCTTCACAACATGTGTGTGACATCAATCACTAATTGGAAACATAATGATGAGCAGGGTACACCGAACAGTTATTAACCACTTAACCGCAGGCCGTCACTTTCATGACGCTCGGTGGATCGGCTCGAGCCGTGGGCCGTCAGTTGGGTGCCTCTGTTTTCTTTTTAAGTAGCCGGGGCTTTCAAGACATAGATATACAGTATATGAAAAATTTTAGAATCCTGAGTGCTATTTATATCACTTAGGCTAGTTTTGGCCAATATTTTTAAAAAATAAGTCAGAGCGCGAATTACCACCAGCGGGAAGTGCCAGAACCGCCTACCACAACCCCGCGGTTTAGGGGCTAAACGTCTTGGGTACGCGCACAGGTGTCGGCACTTCCGCTGCGTGTGTGTGTGTGTGAGCCAGGTAATTCATGATGTGGGTCCAACCAGTAATCCCGCATGACCTGCCAGTCAGCTGCAGGAGCGTCCCCTCTGCCTCCTGCTGTGAAGGAAACCAAATGATGCGTGTGCAAGACATGCGATTAGGTGACCCTATTGGCACCCGACGCCTGGACGTGCCTTTGACATTGCCAAGAGTCGCCACAATTTTATTCATTTACGATATTATACAGTATACACTAATAATATGGATGTATTAACTTGAAAATATGTAAGTAATGCATTATGCCTACTACTGTACTGCATAAGAGGGGAAGGGGGAGGGGGGGCGGAGTCAGAGTTGCAACCTTAAAATTTCCTTGAGTCAGAGTCGGAGTCGGAATTTTTTAAATCCGACTCCACACCCCTGGTCTGTATTCCCTCACCCTCTCTTTTCTCCCATACATCCTTACCTCACTGCCACCCCCTCCCCTCCTCCATCCTCCCTCTACCTCCCTTTCTCACAGCAATCACACATTTGGGATCCTAGTCTCTATTACCTCCTCACCCACTCTCACCTTCCTTTCCTCCACTTCCCCAACCATCCATTCCCCAATCTTCTCATGACAGTTCATCTCCCTTCATGCCCTAATGGCTCCCAAACCCAGACACTACAAAATGTTATCTTGGAACATACGGAGCATCTACTGCTGCCTGGCTGACCTTTCTTATTATGCTTCATCTCATCACATTGCTGTTATCTGCCTTCAGGAAGCTGTCTCTCACTTTCATGAACCCAGACCTCAACCCATGTTTCTGGAATACCACTGTTATCAAACCCATCTGGCCACTCTATTCCTCACACTCTCATTGCCAAATCACTGCCTCTTCTCACTCCTCCCTCTTACACTTATTTTACCCCACTGTCAACGATACCTCTTTGTATATATGTAACGTCTAACTCAGTCCAACTGGGGGTGACCCCACCACTTTACCTACCCGCCACTCCTCTCCTATCTTTACCCGGGAGATATTTTTAATGCCTCTCATCCGTCATTTGGCGGTTCCATTGTCTCTCATGTTGTCATCATCTCCATGACTTTGCCAATAACCATCATCTGCATCCTTTCCCCACTTCTCATCCCACTATTTTGGAGAAGGCCATCTCGATCTCGTCCTAGGTAGCAACGTACTACAATATGCTGTCACTGTTGACATTGTCCATACTCTTAGCTCTGACCACAGTGGCATCCTTGTCACATATTCCATTCCCATCCTACACTCTTGGCACTGCCATGTTAAGAAAAAGATAAAATCTCTAATCTGCTGCAACCCACTTTCAAGGACGTGCTAACCACCTGGTTTGCCAGTCATTCATTTACCATATCAACTGAACTTAATACCTCCTTAATCATCGCTGCAAACACCTCATCAATCCCAGCTGCTTTCCCATTTTTCAGCCGCTTCACAGCGTTCTTCACCTGTGCGAGTATCACGTATTCTGGCACTGCATTCCTTCTCTGTACACCCCCAAAACCAATCATGGTTACACTGGCTCTGCTCTCACTATTCCCATTCATCAGGCCTTCAAAATATTCTTTCCATCTGGTCTTTATTTCATCCCCATGGGTTAATAATCTACCACCTACATCATTCTCACCTTCACATTTGTTTCCACTGTCACTTCTACATTTATGCACCTCTTTCCAGAATAACTTCCTATTTTCAGAGTAATTTGCATTTACGTTTCTTCTAAGATCATCATTTACCAACTTCATTTTCCTCTTCACTAGTCTCTTTACGTGTTTCTTGCTCTGAATATATTCAGTTCTTTTTTCAACTGAACCCCTGTCCTGTAACCACTCTAACCACTTCTTCCTCTTTTCCTCCACTGCTCTCTTAACCTCTTCATCCCACCATGCTGTACCTTTCTTCTTTGTTGTTACTCTTGCCACACCACACACCACTTTAGCATTTCTAACTAAGCAATCGCTATATGCATTCCACAGGCTGTCCAGATCCATTTCATCCCAGTTCACTGATTTTAACTCCTCCCCTACTTTGGTCCTGTATTCATCTGCCATTTCTTTGACCCACAGCTTCTCGACTTTCAGTCTTTCTCCCTGACTGCTCCTCTCTCTCCTGGTCCACCTCACTCCTCTCAGCTTGTTCTTGCCTACCACTATCCTATGATCCAACAGACCTCCACATCGTCCTCTCACAACACTCATAGCAGCAACCATTCCTAGCATCGACCTCTCTACGAGCACGTAATCAGTCAGACTCCTTTCAACACGATCCCTGTTCCCTCAATACCATATACAGCAATCCCTCCAAGACCCGACGTAATAGAGCCAAAGGCATGTCCGAAACCTGGTCCTGTCCAGGGCTTGCTCGTTGGCCTTCTGGATAGGTACTTATGGACCCTAACCGAACCTGACTCTGAAAACCACCTAAATAACTCCCTGCCAGACATACACAGCACCTATTTAAGACCCTATTCACATGAATAAGGGACAGAAAGCATGAAAAAAATGAAGAGGAACCAGAGAATAAGGAATCAGAGGTGAGTAAAAATATTTAGCAGTTGCCAGCATACTGTCAGTGGCCGTTACGGAGAGTAACCAACCTCCTCTAAGGCTCTGACAGTGGTGAAAATGCTACTGAAGCATGTACAGTAATCCAGTGTTGTGCTGCACTTAATCCTTTGCACCATGAATTATAATTATTTGACACTGTACATTCTGTTAATACTTGCGCACTCCAGTTTGCATTCTGAACTAAATCCTTAGCACTCTGAATTCTGATTTTTTAACACTGCACAACACCGTACATTCCCATGTGGTCTAGTGGTGAGGTATTTCAGTTTATTCACTGTTTATTCACAAAAACGAGCACGAGTGGCAGCCATTGTGACGAGCCCCTAGTCACGATGGTAGTTATGCAGAAACTGAGGAGGGGAGGAAGCAGGGGGCCAGTCTACTCCATGCGAAAACACAGCTGTTTGACGCCGTGCACCAAGTTCAAAGTTATGGTTCAAAACATGTCAAATTTTATTTTGATCTTTTGCATTTTTTGGCCAGTTTTGGTTCTCGAAGGCCCCAGCCCAAAATGTTTGGTACTTGGGGTGTCCGGGACTTGGGCATCCAAGTCTTACAGAGATTACAGTATACTTATGCACAGTCTCCAGCAAAAAAACAGCGACCGGCTCGACGAGCAGGTTGGTAGATGTGGCACCACCGCACCCGCAGTTTCACCCCCACTTCCCTCGTTCCCATTCATTCGTCTACCCTCCACCCTTCCCACATCCAAGGGCAAGAGAGTAAGGCCTACTCGCATTGTCTTAACTACTCTTCCATCATCCATTTGTCTTGGGAAATAGTGTTGTTGTGATAACGAATAAAAACCCATTACACCGTGTTTTACTCCATAGTATAGTTATTTATACACCACAATCTGAAAGCAGGGTGATATAAAATAGTAATATATTCGTATGAGAGTTAGGGCTGTTATCATAAAATTTATCATTTTGACGGTTGTATCCAGTTAGTGTGAATGTGTAACATGAAAGCGTCGGAAGCTATAAGTAGATGTTTCTAGTGCTCGGTGGTGTGTGGGGGGTAGCTAGCCGTCATACGTTGTGGTGAGGGAATGGGGAGAGGGAGATGGGGCCGGGTCGACGCCTCGGCCTGGGGTGGATAGTGTGTGTGTGTGTGTGTGTGTAACTCACCGGGTCGGTCAGGATCACTTGATGGTAGTGATCGTCAGCTTTTTACCCTCCCGGAAGGGAGCTGAGAGCTCATATAGTCCGATCTATAGGCAAGGCTGTGACCTTCACACACGCACACACCCATCCCCTTGCTCAAGGGGGGCAGTAACCACCCACTTCGTCAGTGAAACTTTTCGCCTGCGTGTGTGTGTGTGTGTGTGTGTGTGTGTGTGTGTGTGT
>JAGKTI010013748.1:0-22595 GCA_018397915.1 Birgus latro
TCATCATCATCATCATCATCATCATCATCATCATCATCATCATCATCCGTACCTCCTTTCCCACCCCAGGGCAGGGTGGGGAGTAGCAGTGTCCAGACAGCCTAAATTTGCCCAGTCGAATGGGCCATGCTTCCATTCAGTCATCATTCAAGCCCCCAGAATCCTGGCTCTAACGGATACGCCAAAAACATTCACCACATTCTGTAGCTTCACATAAATGTATCCGATAGAATCAATCTGGACACTGCCATGTTAAAAAGGGGTACCAAATCCCTGATCATGCACTTTCCCTCACAACACTCATGCAGCCAGCTCGATTTCTTGCCAGTTCCCTAGCCTCACCGACTTCCGAACCTTTCTTCCTCACACACTCATCCACCATAATTCTCCACCTTCTTCTTGGCCTACCTCTCCTCCTCCCTCCTTCAACTTCACTCAGATATACCTTTTTCACCACTCTATTATTATCCATTCTCTCCACATGACAATACTGTCTCAGTACATGCTCTTCGATTCTGGTGTCCACCGACTTCTCCATTCCACATCTTTCACGAATCACATTATTTCGTATCCTGTCCACCCTCTGTACTCTACATACATTCCTCAGCAGTCCTGTCTCCACTGCTCGTATTCCTGACTTTTCATTTTCATGCCACACCATAGTTTCACATCCATATGTTAAAGTTGGCACTAACACTCATTCATGCAAACCTCGTGCAACTGCAGTACTCAGTCCTCTGTCTCTTTTCAAGGCCTTCATTGCACCAGCTACTTTCCTTCCTTGTGTCACTTGACTTCCCACTTCTTTTGCACATTTTCCTCTCTTTTCTATCACTGTACCCAGGTATTTGACCTTTCTCACTAATTCCAGTCTCTCTCCAGTCACTGTAACATCACACTGGGAGTCTCCTTTTCTTTCAGTAACCATCACTTTACTCTTTTCTCTATTTGCTCTCAAGGCACGACTCTTACAGACATCAGCAAAACTCTTCACTAGCCTACCAAGTTCTTGTCCGATATTTGCAAGCAGTACTTCATAAGCATATAACACCCCATCCAAATATAAATACTGTGTATTGAACATCCATGGGGACACCACACAACATTTTCGCACCCCCTCATTGATCGTGAACCATTCACTTAGGTTCCCATTTATCATTACACTATACACATGCTTGACTACAATCATAAAACTCTTGACGGCATATAGCACCTCACCATCTACATCATACATGCACAGAACCTTCCACAGTCCTTCTCTGTCTACTTTGTTATGTGCTTTTTCCAGATCCTTAAATTCCATAAACACCTTATAGTCCTTCTCCCAAGCCTTCTCCACTGTCTGTCTTACTGCAAATATTTGATCCACACATCCTCTGTCACTCCAAAAACCACTCTTTTCATCACTCACTAAGACTTCTAATATCTTTCTTACTTTCTCTATAATAATTCTTCCGTGTACTTTCCCCTACCACACTCAATAAACGTATGCTACGATAGTTCCTACACTCACTTCACTCACCTTTATTTTTGTACAGGGGCACAGTCACTGTCTTTTTCCACTCTGCTTCCAGTTTCACTTATCCATGCCTATTTACATATCTCCAAAAAGCACTTCATTCCGCTCTCTCCACAACACTTAATCATCTCTGTATACACTCATCATCCCTAGCTGCTTTCCCATTTTTCAGTCACTTCACAGCGTTCTCCACCTGTGCGAGTGTCATGTTTCCTGGCACTGCATTCTCTCTCTGCTCACCCCCAAAACCAACCATGTTTACAGTGGCTCTGCTGTCTGTTCCCATTCATTAGGCATTCAGAATAGTCTTTCCATGTGGTCCTTACTTCATCCCCATGGGTTAGTGATCTACAACTTATATCCTTCACACTTTCACATTTCTTTCCACTGTCACTTCTATATTTCTGCAGCTTTTTCCTGAATAACCTCTTGTGTTCAGTATAGTTTGCATTCATTTTTTTTCTTAGATCATCATTTACCTCTTGCTTTTTCCTCTTCACTAGTCTGTTTACGTGCTTCTTGTGCTCAATTTATCAATTCTTAGTTCAGTTGAACCCCTGTCCTGCAACCACTCTACACTTTATCCTCTTTTCCTCCAATGCTCTCTTAACCTTTTCATCCCACCATGCCATACCTTTCATCTTTGTTGTTACTCCTGCCACACCACACACCACTTTAGCATTCCTAACTAAGCTATCTCTGTATTCATTTCACAGGCTGTCCAGATCCATTTCATTCCAATTCACTGATTCTAACTCCTCCTGTGCTTTGGTCCTATATTCATTTGCCATTTCTTTGATCCTCAGCTTCTCAACAGTCTTTCTCCTTGACTGCTCCTCTCTCTTCTGGTCCATCTCATTCCTGTCAGCTTGATCTTGCAATCATATGATCTGACAGACCTCCACATTGTCCTCTCACGGCCCTCTTATCAGCAACCATCCCTGGCATCGACCTCTCTATGAGCACGTACTGAAACAGGCTCCATTCAGCATGATTCCCGTTCCCTCTTTACCATGTATATTTATGTTCAGCTTTGTGTTTGAAATACTATGATTTACAAATGCACAGCCTCCTTTCCTGACACATATCCTTCAGTTGCTTCCCATTTTCATTTTCTCCTTGTATTCCATTACAACCCATTGTCATCCTCAGGACCAATGCCTACTCTTGCATTTATATCGCCTATTATGACGACTTTATAGCTCCTGGGCATTTCTCCCACTTTTTCATCCAGCTCACCCCAAAACCTGTCTTTCTCTCTCTCACCACTGTCATCACAGGGGGCATACGCCACGATCACAGCCACTTTCACCTTGAACTTAACATACATACATCTCAAGCTGACACGTCTCTCGTTCCATTCTGCCACACCGCATTCATCAGCAAAGCAGCTCCTTCCTTCCATCTTCCTTGCCCATTCATGCCTTATCTTACACATTTCACACCCTCCCACTCCTCCAATTCACACCTTTTCATCTTTGTTTCACACAATGCCATCCCGGCATATTTTGCACTCTTGAACACATTCACCACTTCCACCCTCTTGTTCTCCTCATTCACACCTCTTACATTCCACATGGCCATGCAAATCTGCTCATTTGGTTGGGGCCCTGGCAGGCATTGGGCCCTCCGAGTATCTCCAAAAAAATGAAGGGCATAATTCATGGTTAGATTAGTTTAAATGAAACTTGTGGTTCATGCTTTGGGTTTGTAAGTGATTGAGAGCATTAATAAAGCATGCATTTCTGACTTCAGAGCAACTTTATAATGAAACATGAGCATGTTATTTTTAATGCATCAAAAACTCAGTTCTTACACTTATCAACCCGACAAAATCTTCATCAGGATTACCCACTAATGTTTAATAATGTCCAGCTCAGTCCTGCATCATCCTTGAACATGCTAGGGGTTTCATTCTCTTGGGATTTGTCTTTGAAAGAATATATTACATCTCTTGTGAAATCTGCTTCCAAGAGATTAGGTGTGCTGGGCCGACTCCGAACTTTCTTTACCCCTGCACAGATGTTGACCTTGTACATGGGTTTTATTCGCCCGTGTATGGAGTACAACTCTCATGTGTGGGGAGGCTCCCCACATGCAGCTCTTCTCAATAGGGTGGAGTCAAAGGCTTTTCGTCTCATTAACTCTCCTCCTCTTACTGATTCCCTTCAACCTTTGTCTCTTCGCCGCACTGTTGCTTCTTTATCTCTCTTCTATCGCTACTTCAATGGTCACTGTTCCTCTGAACTGTCTGCTTGCATCCCTCCACCTCTACGACGGGCACGTAGTACCCGTCTAGCAACAAACTCTCATCCCTTTTCTGTCCAACTCTCTATTGCAAGAGTTAACCGTTACTTCCAGTCCTTCATTTATGCAACTGGTCAACTCTGGAACTGTCTCCCTCTGTCTGTATTCCCTGCTTCCTATGATCTCCAGTCTTTCAAACGCAGTGTGTCCAGGCATCTCGAAATGAATGGATCTTGAATTTGGCTCTCTTTTGTATTGTTTTTACTTTTTCTTGGAAGGAACAGTATGAGGGCCCTGGCCTTTGGTTCCTTCTTCCTTGCATAAAAAAAAAAAAAAGTAAAGAATAGTTGTTAATTCCTCAGGAACTTAACCTTCTCATAAAAGATGATGCAAATTCTGTCATATCAGTGTTGGGCTGGTAACCGATGATGCAATTTGCATCACTTTGAACAAAAATATTCACCAAAAATTAAGTTTCAGCATTAAGTGCATCGAACTTGGTTGGGTTACAGGGAAGGGTGTACATACAGTAAACCCTTGATAAGCCGAACTTTTAGAAGGCGGAATCTTCAGTTAGCCAAACTCAGGCCGAGACCACGTATGAAGTAGGCCGAAATGCGAAAGTAGGGGGAGAAATGGCGCCAAGCGGACTCGTGATGCCAGTCTGCTGCTTGCTTTTGGAGACGGTAGTTGCGCCATTCTTACTGTCATTTAGTGCTGAACAGTGCTCTCCTTTTGCCTTCTGCCTTGCCATGGAAGGTTCATAGCTTAAAAGAAGTGATACTGGCACCTCTAGTCGTAAAGGAATGAAGCTAAAAAAAAAAAAAATATGTGCACGTGTGACAGTGTAGTGATCTTGATTAAAGTTCAGTGCTATTATTGCTGAAAGTGTCACATTGCAGTCTGTTACAGTGATTACATTTAAGTTTAGTTCTTAATATAGAGTGAAATAAATACTGGGTACTGTTTAGAATTTACGTTAAAGTATGAACTAACCCACCTTCACCAACTCCATCTCCAAAACAAAACAAACTTCCGAACTTCAAAGAATCTACTGGTTCTAATGAAAGGTGTTACACTGCAGTCTATTACAGTGATTGCATTTAAGTTTAGTCCTTAATATAGAGTGAAATAAATACTGGGTACTGTTTAGAGTTTACGTTACAGTATGAACTCAACCACCTCTGTCTCCAAAACAAAACAAACTGCCAAAGAATCTACTGCTTCTAACGAAAGGTGTTACACTGCAGTCTGTTATAGTGATTACATTTAAGTTTAGTTCTTAATATAGAGTGAAATAAATAGTGGGTACTTTTTAGAATTTACGTTCAAGTGTGAACTCCACCACCTCCGTCTCCAAAACAAAACAAACTGCCGACGATCTTCTGCCTCTGACGAAAGGCAAATTATGTGCACTGAATTCTTTCTTTTTTGTTTTTCTTTATTAATTTATACACTGTATATGCACCTTTACTTTAGTGTTAAGAAGACAGGTAATAAGTATTGGTATTGCAATTTGGGAGGGTGAAAATCCATCTCCAACACACGTTACTGACAGTCGGTACTGCCTCTGTGAATGATTTCCTACCAATTAACCACTTCAGTACTGTGACGTCTATTTCTACTTTATTTACGCTTCCTCCAGCCGATTTTATGGCACTCAGGACTGGACTTACATACTGAAGGGGCTAACGAAGGCTGTACCAACCCCGTGCACTTCCACAGATCCAACCTGCACTGACTAAAATTGTGTGGTGGCAGCAAGAACAAAATGAAAATACACCCAGCACTGAAGGGGTTAAATGTATATTAAATGCATCATATTGTTTTTTGTCATAACTAATTTATTTATATATGCTTCTTTAATTTAGTGTTGAAAGGACAAGTAATAGGTATTGTCTTAGCAATTTTGGGGGGTGATAATTCTGTAATTTAGCAATTTTTTGGGGTGAAAATTCGGTAAGCCGGAAAATTCAGTAATTCGAACCAGGGTAGAGCCCCATATAGTTCGGCTTATCAAGGGTTTACTGTAATTTACATATACAGTACTGTATGTAAGTTATAGATTCAGTAATAATGTAAGAGAAGATAAACAGATCATACATTTTTGGTGATTTTTTTTTAGTTTTTGGCAGTGTACTCAAAAATTATTGGCTGTATTGACATTCAGAAAACACCATAAGAAAGCTCATGAAATTCTTCATCTTGACGTGTGCTTTCCTCTTGCACAGTGCGAACAAAAGTTTGTGCAAGGATGTTGAGAAGTAGTAGTGCTAGTAGTTGTTCCCTAAGCAGTCTGACCGAACAGCCCCAAGTCCCTAAGGAAGGCCATGGCCGAGACTGGGCTTTCCCACAGAGCTCTCAAGGAGTGTACGTTGTGTTGTTGGCATAGGTGGTTGTGTGCAATGCAGTCTTCCATAATGTGCTTAATAGTATGGGGTGCTGTGTTGCATCCTGGACAGGCATCACCGATGGAGTCATCCAGCCTCTTCTGATAACTTAAGAGGGCTGGATGATGCCCACATCTCAGCCTGGCCAGGTGGACCCTGTCCTTACAAGGGAGGTAGGATTCAGAAAGATGGATATCAGGAAGCTGTGCATGCAGCTTTGTGTTGTCTTTAAGTAACTGAATGGAGCAGTGAGTGATCTGAGTATGGATGTGATTGTGGAAGCTGGTCTGAGGCAGGCGAGGGGGGAGAGATGACAGTATTTGTGTATGATATCGTGTGCTGGGTGTTGTTTTGATGTTCCTCAGTGTGTGTGGATGTGCTTCCATGTAGTGTAGTGGATGTTGTGAGTTTGTGGAGGCTCCATTGAGAATTTGGGTGCCTCTCATGTGTAGATAATCCTTAACTTTGAGGATTTTGGTATCCTGATGTAGGTTGTCTTTGGGTGTAGTAGCTGTGCAGCCTGTGATTACTTTTAGGGCCTTGTTCTCTATGGTCTGTAGAGTGTTGTAGTGTGTTTTAGTGAGGTTAGGAGCCCAAGCAGAGCTTGCATAATTTGTCACTGTACGTATATATTGTTTGTATATTGTGGTGGTGGTTTATTTGTTGTGTCCAAATGTTGTATGGGCAAGTGACCTCATTGCATTGAGTCTAGCTGTTAATTTATTTTTAATGTTTGTGATGTGTTGTTTAAATGACATTGATGTATTGTATGTTACACCAAGGATTTTGTGTGTGTATGTGTGTGTGTGTGTGTGTGTGTGTGTGTGTGTGTGGTAGTGGAGTGTTGTTTATGGTGAGGTGTGGAATGTGACTGTTTCTGCTGTCCAGTTTGTGAGAAGGGTCACTGTTGATTTGGCTGGGGCTATTTTGAGCCTGTTTGTAGTGAACCATTCATGTAGTGTGTTGAGGTAAGGTTGGAGGATTTGTGCTACTGTGTTTGTGTGTTGGTGTGTACATGTAAGTGTTATGTTGTCTGCATAGGAAGCTGTGTGTATCTGTGGTGTGTTGGGTGTGGGTATGTTGTGCATGTATAGGGTAAAGAGTGTAGGGGACAGAACAGATCCTTGGGGGACGCCATTGGTGAAGTTTCTGATGATCGAAGACTGACCAACAAATTTTGCACATGCACATCTGCCTGCTAAGTAGTTTTTGTGTTATTGTGCATGTTTGTGTTGAATATTTCGTTTGTGAAGTTGTGGCGGCGGATAGCACCAAAAGCTTTGCTAATGTCTAGTGTTACTAGGAGCGTTTTGTGTGGTGGTCTAGCTGAATTCATGCCATCATAAACTCTCTGTGTAAGGTCTGTAAGAAGAGTGTTTGTGGATTGTAGCTGTCTAAAACCACGTTGTGATGGGGCTAGTGGGGTTTGAGGTGTAACTAGTTATGGCTTTGGAGGGGGTGCAGAGGAGTGTGGTGGGCTGGCGTGAGGAAGGTAACGTGAGGTCTTTGTTGGGTTTGGGGATAGCGATGATAGTGCCATGCTTCCAGATTTTGGGTATTATGTTGTTTGAGTAGCTGTAGCTTGATGTGTTGGTGAGTGTTTGTATGCCTTGTGGTCTAGGGTGTTTAAGGTGTATGTTGCTTATGTTGTCTGGTCCACAGGCAGATGAGTGCTTAAGGCTGCTACTGATGATACTTCATGTGGTTGTAAGTGAAGGGTGCGAAGTCTGGGTCTGTGGGGAACTGTTTCTTAAGTAGGATGATACTTTGGTCGTCGCGATAGGGGTTTAGATGGCTGACATGTGAAAAGAGTTTGATGAGAGTGTTTGCTTGTTGTTTATTTAAGGTATGGTGTCTGTTGTTGTGATGGCAGCATGTGATTGTGTAGTGTTGCTGTTGGAGTGTGATGCTGTTTTGTGTTTTTTAGAGTTTGCTGGTGTTTGTTTTGTGATCAAGTGTTTGTAGATAATCCAATTTAGTGTTTTCTGTTCTGATATTTTATTGTTTATGTGGGTTGAGTTCTTGTATTTGTTGTACGGTGTCTTGGGATGTTGAGGAGTGTCGTAGTGTGTCCCGTTGACTGATGAGGCCTTGAATTTGTAGTGTGAAGTGGGGTTTTGTCTTTTCCTGTTGCCTCTAGGGGTGTGTCCTTTGTCTGCATTTTGTATAATTGTATTGAAAGTGTGCACAGTGGTGTTGATGTTTATGACAGATGTAATGTTTAATGTTTCAAAGTGTTGTTCTGTTTCAGCTGTGAAGGCCTCCCGGTTGGCTGTCTTATAGTTAGTGTATGTGTGTCTGTGGCCAGCTGGGGTGGTTCCAGTTTTGGTAGTGATGATGATTGGGAGGTGGTCAGATCCAAGGGTTTTGACCAGTCTTGAGGATGCTGTGGGGGCGAGTTTTGGGGAGCAGAAGGTGATTTCTGGGGATGATGGGAGGAAGAGGGCTTGGTGTGGGATATGGTTATATTGATGGAGATATTCAGTATGAAAAGATCGTCTGTTTGGGATTGTAGTACCAGCCCTCTGTCTGTGTCAGAGTTCTTGACATGCCAGGCCGACGCCTTGGCGTTGAAATTGCCACCCAGGATGATGTTGGGTATGTTAGTGATGTGGTGTATCTGTGGAGAGGAATTGTGTGGTACTGTAGGGGATGATTTGGGGGGGGATGTATGTGTTGGCAATTGTTATGTTTGATTTGTTACCAGTGCGTATTTTAATTGATTGTATTTCTGTTGTGGTGTCATGTGGGGGAAGAAGTGACTGTGTGTGTGCAGTGGTATCTGGAAAGTTGATGGATTTGTTAACCAGGGTGATGAGTCTCCCGTCACCGCTGTCGGCCCAGTCTTGTCTGATGGTGAAATTATGAAATGTAGGTGATTTTTGTGTTGTGTGTAGATTGGTTTCTTGTAAGATGGCATTGTGTATGTTTTGTTATTTGATGAATTGTTTGAGTTCTTGTTGTTGGGAAGTTATTTGAAGGTACTTTTACTCTTGAACAATTTTATTCTCACTGCATTTCTGTACTTTTACACATCAGTTTTGTGTGTTGTTATTGGCTATCCCATGGTATAAACACCAGTGAAGACAGTGGTATACATTTTATATCATGGTGGCAAATTTGGCCGTTGAAATGTTTTTTTTTGTTTGCCTGTGGAAGCAGCAGTAGCTGGGTTCTCCACTTTTTTCATGTCCCAGAAACTTATTGAAAACTTACTCTTCCCGAGAGGGTAAATGAGACAGTAAAAAAAATATCCAATGAGTACTAATTGCATTGCTTTTACTTTTCAGGCGCATCCCAGTTGTGGGAAAACACAGTCGCAAGATACAGAGTGGTTGCTGGTCTAGTGGAAACTTATTGGCATTAGGTGGGGAGGACAAAATATTAACCATCAGTAGCAGTGAAGGTGACACCCTTCGTACCACACCACTCCGTGGTGAGCCGTCTGATGTACAGTTCTCTGAGATGAAGCAAGATGAAAGGGCTATGTCAGAAAATACAGTGAGTAATAATGAATGAATGTCTACTTGACAGCCATATTAATATATTGAAGGTTATGCAGTTCACATTCTTTCTGTAATTAAGATATGATTTACTGTGCAGTTTAGGCCTATATTATGTGTTGAACAAGTATACTATTCTGTTATATTCCTATATTTCATTAATTACTATATTGTAATAAGTAAATCAGCATTCTTGATTCTGTATAAATTGGAGAAAGGTAAAAGGATTTTTTTTTTTCCAGTAGGTAACTGGGTATACAGTGTCTCACAGAATATAATAGTTGAGTTGGATGATTTTTTGTCAACTGTGATTTTTATTTTAGTGCCTTGAGTATGAGAGATCATTATATGGAACAAGTTTTATAGCTTTAACCTGAATTGAATTCTGTAGTTTCATCCTCATACTCAAAGGGATATTAATTTGAGGTTGACCGTAACTCCTTGGATTTGGAAGATCTCCCTCAGCTGAATGAAATAATACCGGTATAACATTTACCGAAGTGAAATTTTTAAGGTACAGTAGGTTGAGTGGCAGCCATATACCGGTGATGTAATGGGTTAAGGTGCACCCTCCAGATATGACCCAAAACTCTTTATGTTTGAGGGATGGATGGGATTTATTATTCATATAATGTTGCTGTTGTTGTTGTGACCCCAGCCTTATATGAACATGAATTTAATGGACTAAAGGCTGAAGTTGTCCTGCAGGTTACCACCCTCCCTTTGGAGGATAGGGAGAGAGTTGCAAGATGTTTGTGTGATGCAGCCCGGTCTTATCCATCTATTGCCAGATTCCTTGATCCCATAAGGGATGGCCACAAAAATTGCCTCCATGTCAACCTGTCCCCCCGCCATTTCACTGTCTTCCCCCCTGCTCACACCCCCCTCTCTCATATACCATACGTCTTCACTCTATCCCTTCATCTCATCCTTGGCCTCCCCCTCCCACTTCCCCCTTTCACCTCACTCACATAAACTCTTCTCATTAGTCTCTCACTCTCTGTCCTCTCTATGTGGCCAAACCACCTCAGTGTATTTTTCCTAACACTTTATATTACATCTACATCCACACTACAATGCTTCTTCACTTCCTCATTTGTCAATCTGTCTCTCCATGTAACTCCACTTCTCCTGTCAAATAACTCATTTCCACTGCTCTCACTCTTGACTTGTGTCCTTCCAACAAGGTCCAAGCTTCACTTCCATCATCCGCCCCTCTCCCTGTGACGACCCCGCTAGATGCCTGGAACCACTGTCTGACTCCTTCTTTTCTGCAACATTCGCAGCCTTTCCTCCAATTTTCTCTCTGTTGAGCACCACCTCTCCTCTTCTAAACCTCACCTTCTTTTCCTAACTGAGACTCGGCTGTCTGAGACAGTTGCTAGCAAACCCTTTTCTATATCCTCTTCCTTTCTCTATACTTGTTTCAAAGCCAAAGGTGGCTGTTGCCTATATGTGCGCTACGACGTATCTTGCTCTCGTATTCCTGAACTTGATTCTTCTGAATTCTCTACTCCTTGGCTTCAGCTTTCCTGTTGTTCTCTTGTTGAATATATCTGTGCTGGTTACTTATCCCCTAATTCTACTGACTACGAAAAATTCCTTGACCATCTTACTTCTACAATTAAACACATCCTATCCATTTCTCCTTTCTCTGAAATCTCCATTCAAGGAGATTTCAGTATTCACCACCACCTTTGGCTCTCCTCTACTTTCAGTGATTCACTTGGTGAACAAGCCTACATCTTTTCTATCCTTAATGACCTAGAGCAGCTTGTACAGCACCCTTCCTGTATCTCTGACTGCCTCGGGGAGAGTTCCAACATACTTGACCTCTTCGTTACAACTAATCCTTCTGCTTACCCTGTAAATCTTTTCTCTCCTTTGGGCTCACTCAGATCCCAACCGTATTACATTAACCTGTCCTGTTGCTCCAGTGCAGCCTCTGGACCCTCCAAAGAAATGTCATTTGTGGCACTCTGGAGCTGCTGATTGGGAGGCCTTTAGGCAGTACTTCCTTGATTTTCCATGGAATGATTATTACTTCCATAGCCATGAGCCATCTGAATGTGTCATGCGCTTTACCGAAGTTATTCTCTTGGGCATGGAAGCGTACATCCTTTTCTCATGTTCTTTGACTAATGCAAAAAAAACTTGGTTTAATCACACTTATTCTAATACTGTCCACAACAAGGAGAATGCCTGCAAAATGTACCGGAGCCAACCCACCCCTGAATCTCTTCTTTTTTTATATTTCTGTCCAGAATCATGCTAAGTCTTTTCTTCGCTCTGCTAAAAATAATTTCGTCTGTACTAAATGAATGGAAGGGTTTTTTTTTGTTTTTTTTCTTAATGCAAGGAAGAAAGAACCAAAGGCCATGGGCCTGCATACTGTTCCTTCCAAGAAAAAAAACAGTATGAAAGAGAGCCAAATTCTAAATCCGTTCATTTCGAGATCCCTGACCACGCTGCGTTTGAAAGACTGGAGATCATAGGAAGTAGGGAATACAGACAGAGGAAGACAGTTCCAGAGTTGACCAGTTGCATAAATGAAGGACTGGGAATAACGGTTAACTCTTGCATGAGAGAGTTGGACAGAAGAGGGATGAGAGTTTGTTTGCTAGATGGGTGCTACATGCCTGTCGTAGAGGTGGAGGGATGCAAGCAGACAGCTCAGAGGAACAGTGGCCATTGAAGTAGCGATAGAAAAGCAATGAAGAGACAGAGGTTGAAGGGAATCAGTAAGAAGAGGAGAGCTAATGAGACGAAAAGCCTTTGACTCCACCCTATTGAGAAGAGCTGCATGTGGGGAGCCTCTCCACACGTGAGAGTTGTACTTCACACAGGGGCAAATAAAACCCATGTACAAAGTCAGCAACTGTGCAGGGATAAAGAAAGTTCGGATTCGGCTTAGCACGCTTAATTTCTTGGAAGCAGATTTTGCAAGAGATGTAATATGTTCTTTCCAAGATAAATCATGAGTGAATGAAACCCCAAGCATGTTTAAAGATGATGCAGAACTAAGCCGAACATTATTAAACATTAGTGGGTAATCCTGTAGAAGATTTTATCAGGTTGATAGGTGTAACAACTGACTCTCTGATGCATTAAAAACAACAAGATTATTTTACCCCAATCAGAGATGCAAGCCAAGTCAGACATTAGGTGTGCCATAGCCTCATCCCTTTTTTGTTGAAGTAACTGCTGAGGTGGACGTTGCAGAAACCGAATGGAAAGGTGAAGGGTGGAATCATCAGCGTATGAGTGGATAGGGTTAGATGTACAGCTTAGGTCATTGATGAATAAAAGGAAGAGAGTTGGTGATAGCACACAGCCCTGAGGAACACCACGGTTGATAAATCTAGGAGAAGAACGACTGCCGTCTACAACAGCGGCTCTAGGACGACCAGAAAGGAAGCTAGACATGAAGGGACAGATAGAAAGATAGAAACTGTAAGGGGGCAGTTTGGAAATTAAAGATTTATGCCAGACTCGATCGAAAGCCTTTGAGATGTCAAGTGCAATAGCAAAGCTTTTGCCAAAGTCCTGAAAGGAGGATGACCAGGAGTCTGAAAGGTAGGTGAGAAGATCGCCAGTGGAGCATCCCTGACGGAACCCATACTGACAATCAGAATGAAGGTTGTGACAAGAAAGATGCTTTAAGATTTTTCTGTTAAGAATTGACTCAAAATCTTTTGAGACACAAGATGTTAAAGCAACTGGACGATAGTTAGATGGTTGGGAATGGTCACCCTTCTTTGGGACTGGCTGAATGAGAGCAAACTTCCAGCAAGAAGGAAAGATACAAGTTGATAGACAAAGGCGAAAGAGTTTACCTATACAGAATGTAAGCACAGAAGCACAGTTTTTGAGGACAACAGGAGGGACTCCATCAGGCCCATATGCCTTGTTAGTATTGAGGCCAATGATGGGTGAAAATATATCAGCTGAAGAAATTTTAATGTCAGCCATGAGGAAGTCAGAGGGGAGAAGTGATGGAGGAACAGCATCAGAATCACCTAAGGTTGAATTGGAGGAGAAAGTCTGAGCAAAGAGATCTGCTTTATCAGTAGAAGAAATAGCTACACAGCCATCAGAGTACAAAAGAGGAGGGAAGGATGATGAGGTAAAGTTGTTAGAATGGTTATTGGCAAGATGCAAGAAGGAGTGAGAAGAATTCGATCTGCAGAGTTCAGAGCATTTAGCACGGATGAAATTATTTTTAGCAGAGTGAAGAACAGACTCAGCATGATACCGGGCAGAAATATAAGAAAGATGTGATTCATGGGAGGGTTGGCTCTGGTACCTTTTATAGGCCCTCTCCTTGTTGCGGGCAGCATTAGACAAGCTTGATTAAACCAAGCCTTTCTTGCATTAGTCAGAGGATATGAGAAAGGAATGTATGCTTCCATGCCAGAGAGTAACCTCTGTAATGCGCAGGGCACACGTATATAGCTCCTGGCCATGGAAGCAATAATCATTCCAAGGAAAATCAAAGTGGTATTGCCTGAGGGCCTCCCAATCCACAGTTCCAAAGTGTCACAGATGGTGTTACTTTGGAGGGCCCACAGGCTGTACCAGAACGATATTACAGGTTAAGGTAATGAGGTTATGATCGAAGCAGCCCAATGGAGAGAAAAGATTAACAATTTAAGCAGAAGGACTAGTTGTTAGGATGTCAAGTATGTCGGAGCGCTCTCCAAGGCGGTCAGGGATACGGGTACGGTGCTGTACAAGCTGCTCTAGGTCATTAAGGATAGAGAAGATGTAGGCTTGTTCACCAGGTGGATGAATGAAGGGAGAGGAGAGAAAGGAGAAATGGACAGGATGTGTTCCATCATAGAAGTAAGATAGTCAAAGAATTTTTGATAGTCAGTAGAATTAGGTGATAAGTAAACAGCACAGATATATTTAGTCAGAGAATGACAGGAGATCTGAAGCCAGAGAGTAGAGAATTCAGAAGAATCAAGTTCAGGAACATGAGAGCAAGACAGATCGTTGCGTACATATACACAACAACCACCTTTGGCTTTGAAATGAGTATAGAGAAAGTAGGAGGATACAGAAAAGGGTTTGCTGTCAGTTGCTTCAGACAACTGAGTCTCAGTGAGGAAGACAGGGTGAGGTTTAGAGGGGGAGAGGTGGTGCTCAACAGAGTGATAGTTAGAGGAAAGGCCATGAATGTTGCAGAAATGAGGAAGGAGAGAGTCATACAGTGGTTCCAGGCAGCTCCTAGATTTGTTACCAGAAGAGGGGCGGATGATGGGGGCATTTATGGTCCCTCCCCCTCCCCTCTGGGGACTATGAGGCTAGGTGTTTGGACGCTATAGTTTTTTAAATTTTGAAAAGGAAGTGTAGTGTGTAGCGTGCATGTAGTTTGGTGTTGACAGTTAGAGACACTTGTATTGGAGAGCATGCTGGCCTACTCTCTGTGTTACTGAGACACTGAAAAAGTTCAGCAAAGGTGGATGGTCATGAACTAGTCCTGAGGGCCGATGAAATGGGAGCTCCAGCTCTCCCTGTCATGATGTCATCAGCTTTCCATCCACCTTGGGAGTACTGCCCTGCTCGATTGGTGCACTGGTCCTGAGGATAACATATTGGGTTGTAATGAAGTACCAGGAGAAAATGATAATGGGAAGCTACTGAAGGATATGTGTCAGGAAAGGAGGTTATGCATTTGTAACTCATATTTCAAACACAAAGATGCACATAAATATACATGGTATAGAGGGAATGGGGATCATGTTGAAAGGAGCTTGATTGTTTATGTGCTCGTAGAGAGGTCGATGCTGGGAATGGTTGCCGATACTAGGGCCGTAAGAGGATGATGTGGAGGTCTGTCAGATCATATGATTGTGGTATGCAGGATCAAGTTGAGAGGAGTGAGGTGGACCAGGAGAGAGAGGAGCAATAGGGAGAAAGACTGAAAGTTGAAAAGTTGAGGATCAAAGAAATGGCAGATGAATACAGGACCAAAGTAGGAGAAGAATTAGAATCACTGAATTGGAATGAAATGGATCTGGGCAGCCTGTGGTATGCGTATGGAGATTGCTGAGTTAGAAATGCTAAGCAGTGTGTGGTGTGGCAGGAGTAACAACAAAGACGACAGGTATGGCATGATGGGATGATGAGGTTAAGAGAGTAGTGGAGGAAAAGAGGAAGAAGTAATAAGAGTGGTTACATGACAGGGGTTCAAGTAAAATGAGAACTGAATACACTGAGAGCAAGAAGCACATAAAGAGACCAGTGAAGAGGAAGAATCTGTCTTTCTATTGCCAGATGCCTTAATCCCATAAGAGTTGGTCACAAACAAATTGGCCCCATGTCACCCTGTCCCCCACCATTGCCCCGCTCCCAGTTTACACCCCCTCTCTTTCATAGGAAGAGGAAAAGAAGGAGATAAATGATGATCTAGGAAGAAAAATGAATGCAAATCACTCTGAAAATCAGATGTTTTTCTAGAAGGGGGTGCAGAAATGTATAAGTGAAAGTGGAAACAAATGTGATTGTGTGAAGAATGTAGGTGGTAGATTATTAACCCATGGGGTTGAAGTAAGTACCAGATAGAAAGAATATTTTGAAAGCCTGATGAAGGGAATAGAGAGAGCAGAGCAGCTGTAAACACGAATTGTTTTGGGGGTGTGCAGAGAAGGAATGCAGTGCTAGGAGACATGACACTCGCACAGGTGAAGAGCACTGTGAAGTGGCTGAAAAATGGGAAAACAGCTAGGGTTGATGAGGTGTATGCAGAGGTGATTAGTGTAGTGGAGAGAGCAGAATGTAGTGCTTGTTGGAAATATGTAAGAAGGCGTGGATGAGTGCAGCTGTGCCAGCAGAGAGGAAAAAGGCTGTGATTGTACCCCTGTACAAAAATAAAGGTGAGCGAAGTGAGTGCAAGAATTATCGTGGCATAAATTTATTGAATGTGGTAGGGAGGGTGTATGGAGAATTATTATAGAGAAAGTAAGAGAGATATCAGAAGTCCTAGTGAGTGATGAACAGGGTGGCTTTGGGAATGTCAGAGGATGTGTGGATCCTATATTTGCAGTGAGACAGATAGCGGAGAAGGCTTGAAAGAAAGACCTAAGGTGTTTATGGCATTTTTGGATCTGGAAAAAGTATATGACAAAGTGGACAGAGAAGGAGCGTGGAAAGTTTTGCACATGTACGGTGTACATGGTAAGCTGCTAGGTGACATCAAGTTTTTATGATGGTAGTGAAGCATGTGTAAGGGTTAATGGGCATCTAAGTGAATGGTTCACAGTCAGTGAGGGCATGCAACAAGGTTGTGTGATGTTCCCATGGTTGATCAATATATATATGGATGGGGTGATGATAGAAGTAAAAACATGGGTAAAGGATACAGGGATGGCGTCGGTAATGAATGGGACACAGGGAAAGAAAGTAGCTTGTGCAATGAAGGTCTTGGAAAGAGACAGAGGCTTGAGTGTTGCAGCTGCATGAGGCTTGCATGAAGGAGTGTTAGTACCAGCTTTAACATTAAAATAAATAGTCAAGAGTGAGAGCAGTGGAGATGGGACTGCTGAGGAATGTATGTGGAATACAGAGAGTGGATAGGATACAAAATAATATGCTTCATGAAATGTGGAGTGAGGATGTCTGTGGACACCATAACTGTGGATAGTGTACTGAGTTGTTATGGTCATGTGGAGAGAACGGATAACCACAGAGTGGTGAAGAAGGTATATCTGAGCGACTCTCCTGGTGATGACTCTAGGAGCTGCCTGGAGTCACTGTCTGACTCACTCCTTCTTCATTTCTGCAACATTCATGGCTTTTCCACTCTGTTGAGCACCACCTCTCCTCCTCTAAACCTCTCCTTGACTTCCTCACTGAGACTCAGCTGTCTGAGGCAACTGACAGCAAACCCTTTTCTGTATCCTCCTACTTTCTCTATACTCATTTCAAAGCCAAAGATGGCTGTTGTGTATATGATCGCAACGATCTGTCTTGCTCTCATGTTCCTGAACTTGATTCTTCTGAATTCTCTACTCTCTGGCTTTGGATCTCCTGTCATTCTCTGACTAAATATAGCTGCACTGTTTACTCATCTCCTAATTCTACTAACTATCAAAAATTCTCTGACTATCTTACTTCTATGATGGAACACATCCTGTCCATTTTTCCTTTCTCTGAAATCTCCATTCTAGGAGATTTCAATGTTCACCACCACCTTTGGCTGTCCTCTCCCTTCACTGATCCATCTGGTGAATAAGCTGGGAATGCTGGAGATAGGGAGAGCTGGAGCTCCTGTTTCACTAGCTACCTAACCATCCTCCTTTGCTGACCTTTTCAGTGTGACAGTAACATGGAGAGTAGACCAGCATACTCTCCCAAACATTTCCTCTAACTATCCTATGCACTACACCACATGCGCTTTACATATTACACAACATATCCCACTACGTTACAGGGGTTGACGCCAGCAAGGGCATGCGGCCAGAAAACTTTGCTCCCGCTACCTAGTGGCGGACTTTGGGGGGAGGCTTGACTGGGGTTCTGCCGGCATAGATCATGGGTCCTGGGTGAGATGGGGCTCGAACCTGTGCTAGAGGGTACAGGGCATTGCGGTTTCCAGGCTGCCACTTCCACTCAATAGAGAGGGGCCCGAACCTGGGAGTAGTGCCCCAGGAGGCTGCCGTATCAGTGGGTGTATAATGGCGGGGCAGTTGCAGTGCCAAGCCGCGCTTGGGGGGTGTCCCTGCAGCTGTCCTGGCAGGGTGCCCCGAGGCCACTACCACAGCCACTGGTAAGCTGGTGGGCTAGGGGTTCCAGATCCATTGCCTGGACCTGGGACTGTGCAATGGGCCGGGCCTTTGGAATGTTTACCCCCCTTTAGCTTACCGACTATGAACTACAAATACAAGCACCAAAGCAAGCCTGAGGAAAGCAAATCACCCAGGGGGTTTAGGGTGGGTTCGTGGAATGTGGGAAGTTTGAGAGGAAGAGCAGGGGAAGTCGTTGAGGCATTCAGTAGGAGGTGGGTGGATGTGGCATGTTTGCAGGAAGTCCGGTACAGGGGTGGATCAGCCAGAAATATTGTTGGGAAGGATTGCTACTATAAGCTGTTTTGGCAGGGGGGAACTGATGGATATGGGGGTGTGGGTGTGTTGGTTGCAGAGAAATGGGTGGAATATGTCATGAATGTTATGAGAGTAAGTGATAGGATATTAGTAGTGAAAATTTTGATCAGGCAGAAAATTATTTCAGTTATATCGGCATATGCTCCACAGGTAGGATTGGATGACGCAGAGAAGGATAGATTTTGGGATGATTTAATGCGTGTAGTAAGTGGTATGGGTGATGATGAGGTAGTGGTTCTGGGGGGGGATTTAAATGGTCATGTGGGTGAAGCAGCTCAAGGTTATGAAGGAGTCCATGGAGGATGTGCATATGGTGTGAGGAATGCGGAAGGAGAAAGAATACTTAAATTTGGGGAGGCTATGGACATGATTGTGTGCAACACACATTTTAGGAAAAGAATCAGCCGGTTGATTACGTACGAGTCCGGGGGAAATAGTAGTCAGATAGATTAATTTCTGGTCAGGAGGGTTGATAGGAGATTAGTGAGGGATGTTAAAGTTATAGGAAGTGAGGAGTGTGTGCAGCAGCACAGACTGTTGATTTGTGACATGGTGCTTAAGGAACGAGTGATGAGAAGGAGGAAAATATGGAAGCTGGGAAACCAATCTGTAAGGGATGCCTTTTATAGTGAGATGAGGAGAGTGGTAGCTGAACAGGGAGCCGTAGATAGAGGCGTTAATGTACAGTATAGAGCCCTTAAGAACAACCTCTTGAGAGTTACCGATGCAATATGTGGTTGGACAAGAGGCCCACCAAGACATAAGGTAACTTGGTGGTGGGATGAGGGTGTAGAAGCTGCAGTTAAGGAGAAAAGAAGGCTTTTCCGGGAATGGAAGAATGGTGGTAACAGGGAGGAGTACTTGGCTGCCAAGCACAGGGCTAGAAAAGAGGTATACAGGGCGAAGTCTGAGTCACAGAGACTTTTACTTGATAATCTAAATCATGGAGAAGGGAAAAATATGATTTTTAGGGTGGCAAATCAGGTGAAGAGGGATAATCAGGACATTGTAGGTGAACAGTGTGTGAAGAATGATGAAGGAAGGGTAGTGGTGAACGGTGCGGATATTAAAGATGCATGGAGAGAGCATTATAGCCGGTTGTTGAATGAGGAGTTTTATTGGGATAGAGAAGGTTTGGAGCCAGCTGATCCAGTGTTTGGCACTTGGCCTTTGATTGACGCTGCTACTGTGAGTGAGGCAATAGGCAGGATGCAGGTGGGGAAGGCAGCAGGTGTGTCTGGGTTGACTGCCGAAATGTTGAAGGCCTCAGGAGATACTGGGGTGAGGTTAGTCACTGACCTGATAAATATGATTATATATGAGTGAGTGGTCCCAGATGATTGGCTGAAGAGTGTAATTGTAAATGTGTACAAAGGAAAGGGTGATGCCCTGGAAAGGGGAAATTACAGAGGTATAAAGCTCTTAGATCAGATAATGAAAGTACTGGAGAGAGTTCTAGAAGGTATGATTAGAGAAAGAGTGAATATCGATGAGATGCGGTTTGGGTTTATGCCAGGCAGGGGGACCACTGATGCCATATTCATTGTTCGACAGCTTCAGGAAAAATATATTGGAAAGAAAAGGGAATTGTATTTTGTTTTTTTTTATTTGGAAAAGGCCTTTGACAGAGTCCCTAGAGAGGTGGTGAAGTGGGCAGTGAGAAAGCTAGGGTTGGAAGAGTGGCTGGTTAGGGTGGTTATGGCCATGTACATGGGTGCTCGCACCCAGGTAAGAGTGAATGGAGCTTTGAGTGATGAGTTTTCCGTGAATGTTGGTGTGCATCAGGGGTTAGTTTTGAGTCCCTTGTTGTTCATCATGGTGCTTGAAGCCCTCTCACGTGACTTCAGAGATGGACTCCCCTGGAAATGTTGTATGCTAATGATTTGGTGTTGATTGCAGAGAATGAAGGGGAGGCAGAGGAAAGATTTAAGAAGTGGAGAGATGGTATGGGGTACAAGGGCTTAAGGGTAAATGCAGATAAAACAAAAGTGATGATATTTAGGGTTGGTGGCGGTACTATCAGAGGAGAGGGAGAGTGGCCATGTGCAGTTTGCCACATGGGTGTGGGAAGTAATTCCATCTTGTGTAGTGTTTGTGATAAATGGGTGCGCAAGAGATGTAGTGGTATTAGAGGTAGACTGCGAGATGATGCTGATTTCATGTGTGCGGCGTGTCGGGGAGAGCAAGCAGAGATTGTTAGGCGTGAGAGGGTTGAACTTGCTGGTGAGTCTCTTGAGTGTGTGGAGGAGTTTCGTTATTTGGGAGACATGTTATGTGCCGGAGGTGGGGCTGGAGTTAGCTCGGTTGCTAGGGTGAGAAGTGGTTGGAAGAAGTTCAGGGAGCTGTTGCCTCTCCTGACATTGAGAGGACTTTCCTTATGTGCTAAGGGGTCTTTGTATGCAGCATGTGTTAGGAGTGTGATACTGTATGGTAGTGAGACCTGGGCAATAAAGGAAGAGGATATTCACAGGTTTAAACGTACAGAAATGGCAATGATTAGGTGGATGTGCAGTGCGTCCCTGCGTGCTAGGCCATGGGGG
This sequence comes from Birgus latro, assembly GCA_018397915.1. Lineage (NCBI taxonomy): Eukaryota > Metazoa > Arthropoda > Malacostraca > Decapoda > Coenobitidae > Birgus > Birgus latro. The sequence goes on from JAGKTI010013748.1 coordinate 21,307, forward strand.
GCTGGGTTTACGATGGAAGAGTTGAGAGGTAGGATGGGACTGGAGTGTATTGGTGTTGTAATGAGGAGAGGTAGGCTGAGGTGGTTTGGACATGTGGAGAGGATGGGGGATGATAATTGGATACAGAGGGTGAGAGGTGTTAATACTGGGGGAGGGGTTGAGAGGGGTAGACCGAGAAAGACATGGGACGAGGTCACTAAGTGTGACTTAAGGGTTAAGGGACTGAACAGGGAGGCTGCCAGGGATCGAGCAGCATGGAGAGCCGCCATTAGGTGACCAAGGCCGACGCATGCAAGCATGTTGGAGCCTTCAAAAATGAAACTAAACGAACCCCTAAATCGCAGGGTTGTGTGAGGCGGTCCTGGCACTTCCAGCCGGTGGGAATTCGCACTCTGATTTATATTTATAAAATATAGGCCCAAACTAGCCTGAGTGATATAAATAGCACTCAGGACTCTCCTACATTTTTTCGTATTCAGTAATCTTCCCATTATCCGACATAATAGAGCCAAAGGCATGACCGGAAAGTGGTCTTGTCCGGATAGTGGCCCTGAAGCTCTCACACCGGTCATTTATGACCCTAACCTAATCAAAATCAGAAAACCACCTACCTACCTCCCTACCGGACATGCATAGCACTTATTTAAGTCCCCTTTCACATAAATAATGCACACAAAGCATGAATTAATTGAATTGTAACCAAAAAATGATGATTTTGAGGTGAGTAAGGCATAGGTGCTCACAACTTGCCACCATAGTGTAAGTAAGTATCGGACGCGGAAATCACTATGAAAATTACTCTTTCCCACTTCCTATGCACTAAAATCATTAACACAAAGCATGAATTAATTTAATTTTAACCCCAAAAGGATGAATCTGAGTTAAGTAAGGCATGGGTGTTCACTGAGTTGACGGCTTGGTGTAAGTAAATATTGGACGTGGCAGCCACTATGAAAATCATCTTTTCTCACATCATATGCAGTAAAATATGAGATACAAAGCATAAAGTACAGTAAATGATATAAATTGTTACCAGAAAAATGGTCAATAAGAGTTAGGTATGGCAAAAGTGTTCACCAGAATACAACATACTGAAAGTAAGTACTGGATAGGAAATTCACTGGCATTCACCTTTTTCACAGCTTGTGCACTAAAATAATGAACACAAAGCTTGAATTCATTTAATTTTAACCCAAAAAGGATGAATTTGAGGTAAGTTACGCACAGCTGTTCACTGAGTTAGCAGCTTAGTTTAGGTACCGGACATGAAAATCAATGGCATTCACCTT